>VZTU01021204.1:478342-514467 GCA_013400835.1 Zapornia atra
AAAAAAAGATAAAAGATACTGTTCCACGAAGGTGAGAGACACAGGAACTCTAGCTGGAGAGCCCTTGGTGGGGGCTTGCACACCAAGTACGAGATTTGACAGGCCTTCATATAGTATCTCCACTTTGCCCTTCAGTTTACCACCTGCTCTGCTCTGATGGCAGGATTTGATTCTTTTACAAAACACAAAGCTGTAAAACTGCAGAAATTAAATCCATGTAATGTGATCCTCTTGCCTCCTTTTTCACAAAGCTGTCAAAATAATGATGTATTCATGGTATTTTACTTGATGTGTGAAATTCCCAGCACACAGATATGAATCAAAGCATTCTGTGCTATTTATCCTCTCAAAAGGATTTTAAGCCTCTTTATTTTAATAGATGGAAACTATAATTTTAGAAGGTGGGTAGTGAAACTTCTCTTTACACTTGAGTGGACACCTCAAGGTGATAAGGTAAGTGCTTGGGAAACTCAGCAAGGCAAAAATGTTTTATGCTGAGATATAGCATGGCTATTCCATGCCTTGGCTGATTTAAGGGAGGAGAATCTGAAGTGGAAGAAAGCGTGAGGATATGTGCGCACAACCATGTATATCCAGAAACATTCTCCTCTGGGACACACACACACAATTGCAGTTTCACAGTTCAGAGCCAGGGAAGTGGCAAATCTGTGTTGCTATTAATATGGCTAGGCCTTAAACTGAGGGTGGTGCCCCATGCTCAGCTGTGCCACCCAACATTATTGCAGTGAAGTGGTTAGCATGTTCAAAGAGATGGCTTTGAGCAACCTTCAATTCACAGGGAGATATTAAGAAGAAAAAAACTTCAGCAGAATTGGTTGAGACCAAAGTAAAGGGATAGTCCCATTTCTGTTCCTCACCTACCATTAAAAGTCAGCTGAAAACTGTTAGGAGCTACAATGGCTTTGTACGGGAATTATTGTACTATTTATTTATTTATCGGTTCAGTGTGGTCAAGTTAGACAGGGAAAACATCAGGCCATGCACAATGAATTATGAAGTTGGGTCAAAGTTTCCAGGTGGGTTACACTGGCACAGGCACTCTGACCTTTAGGACTTTAATGGATTTATAGCCAGTTCAAGACCAGAGCATATCACCACAGACATTACACTGTGTGGGACAGAACAGCTTTTCCATTTGCATTTGCTGTGCTTCTGTCTCATCACTGTTTGTCAACCATAGGTAGGACTATATAAGGGTGGTGTAATGTAAATAGCATGTCTTAACACCGAGGTGAAGATGAGGTGAACCAGGTTCTGGGTAACACTGCCTTGTGGATTTGTACTACAAAACTGAATCCTTCTTAAACAAACATAAATTGTACTAGAAACATACAGGAGTCATTTAGGAACTTATTTCTTGGGAAGAAGGGCTGAACTTGGCGTTCCTTTTAAAATATCTTCTACAAAATTTGGACTTACTGAGCTGTAATAACGACTGAAAAGACTACAGCATTGATGATTTTTAAAATACCTGCCATGTGACTTTTCTCCAATTACTCATAAGTGTAAATATTTTTGGAAACGTGCAATTCTTACTAACAATTTAGTAGTTGTTCTAGAAAAATCTTTTAACACAGCTGCAGAAGATGCAATGCCATTTCTCTAGATGTCAAACCTCCTGAGCGACCAATTATGTTGATTGAAAATTGGTTATTTCCTTCACCCATTTCCCGCCAATCAGGATTAAAATCACTGCACGGGTTCCTAATCAGGATTCATTAGGACGGATGTAAAAAAGTATTATGAGGTGGTCTCCTTTCAGATTACTTTGCACTATTCTTTAATTTGAGGTTAGACTTTTTTTTTTGTTTTAAAAAATCTGATCACAAGATCAAATTATATATGAGTGGTAAACAGAAAATGGTAATTGCACTTACAGGAACATTGCCTGAGGATATGATCTTCTCCAGAGCACATATCTCTTATATGTAACCCTTCACAGAATAGTACTACTGAAAAAAAGAGTAATTTCATAAGATTTCTCAGTCACATCATGGACTTCAGGAGAACAAAATTCCACCTATAGAACTGTGCACACAACAGAAACATCCCACCATAGAATCACACAGAATAGTTCATCATAATTAAATCTGTTGGTTTTGTTTTGTATTGCTTTAAAAAACACCTTAACAAATGTAATAAAAATCTTACGTATTTCCTCCTTGTCTTCAGGGAAGACTTGAGTTTAATAAAAAACCCAGAGAAAATTTAAGTTCAGATACACGGGAAACTACTGAAAGGGCTGTTCAGTTTCTACCTGAATTTATTGGTGCTCTTTCAAATGCCAATGCTGACGGCTATTTCTCTTTCAAAAAAGATGGGGCAAATATCTTGACATGCTGCGGGAACTGGTAAGCAGCTCCCAGGCATGCCTACGGCAGCAGCCCAAGTTAATTCCGTGCTTGTCATCAGACCTTGCAAAATTGGATGTCATATGCTGAAGCAAGTTATGGCATCTGCAGGGCATTTTACTACCAGAGACTGTGACATGAGACACACTGGGAATTACCCCCAGTTCCCCCCTCGCATGCTTTTCAGCTACCACTTTCTACAGTTCCTAGTGTAGATTCTTTAAGTATATTCATAAGCCAAAGTGACCTTCCAATCTTTGGAGGTTCAGTTCTCCAAGTATTTCCTCTCTACCAAGAGGGCACACAGCTTAGCAGCCTCCCATTTTCTGGTGTTATTAACTGCAAAAGACTCGATTGTTTTTCACTTTCACCTCTCTAAACCAGAAAACAAACTTTTCTAGGACAGGAATTACTGACTCCTCCTGGGAAGGCACTGTACCTAAATGCACATGGAAAAGAGTCCTTACAATGAAGATTTCCTCAGTTAAAAAAAAAAAAATTACTGAGGAAGTGCACTGGCTATTTTGATAGTTTCCAAAGACATGCTCCAATGATGAGCCATTTTGATTGTTGCAGTGCATTTTTTTTCCCCAAGATATTCTCATAGTATGTGATACCGGTTTTGCTCTACACTTTCTGTTGCACTTGATTTTGTTTCTTATCCTTAATTAACTTGGCAATCTTTTTTTATTAAATGTGTCCCTTTTCTATGAAAGCTGATTAACAAAATATAACTTCTGATGTCAAAGACATAATCTAAGCAGTAGATCAGAGATATGAAAAGTACCCAGACAAGTACATACACACTGACAGCAAATAAAAAAAAAAAAAGATTAAAAAAGGTATTTACTATCCCTTGGATGGCAGACATTACAAGTAAAGTATGGACAGCAGTACTGGCCTCTGACTATCAGTGAGAGAACAGCTCATTCTCCCTGTTTTAAAAATCTTTATCAGGCTATTCTTCAGTCAATACTGGAAGGCAAAGTGAAGGTGTGGATACATGAATGTATGGATGTTACATCAATACAGGTATGCCAATGCTAAATCATTTTCAGCATGACAAAAAATAATAGAGCCGCAGAGACATCCCCTCCTTTGGTTGGCAGGGCAAATTTTGAAAGGCTGAATTTCAGGGGATAGTAAGAATAGAGAAACTGTGAGTTAGCAGAGGATGAACACTGGAAAAAAAAATTCTCCCTGTGTAGAAATGGTACCATAATCATGCATTTTCTATCCATGCGAGCACCTCCCGGGAGCAAGGAGTACATATGCTTTCTTTTCTTTTTTCAGCTGGAACAGTTTGAGGCTCAGATTGAGTACATGACCCTAAAAACGTCAGTCAGACTTCTTCCACCCAACACGGTCCCAAAGCTCTGCAGTTACACAGAGGCTATCATTGCAAGATTACACTGTTGATTAATAGGGACAATTTAGGCTGATAATCGTACTCCACTGCATTCATAAGGACTGAGTCATGGGTGTCTCTTCATCTGCTTTTCATCTCTAGGAACCTGGGAAATTTTACCACATTCAGTGACTTAATGGATGATTCGGCTCATAACTACATTTGACAACAGCAGAGCACCCTGGAGATACACTTGCTTGTCATAATATATAAAGCTTCTTCTAAATCCATTGTGCGTGGCTTTACACTGTTCACTGCAGACCTTGAAGGAAGAAAAGACTCTTTTCTTGTCTCATTGCTCCCAGGATGACGCTTGAAAGCTGGCAAATGAAATATTGGAAAGGAGTTTCAGAGTTCTGTTACATATTTGTTTTTCTCTAAGAAACAGAGTAGAAAATGGCTTCACAGAAAGTTGCTTCAGAGAAGGATTATGAACGCTATTTACAGAATACCCTAGGCATTAATATTTGACTTGTACAGGTATGCTTGCTAGGAAAAAAAAAAAAGAGATACACATCTCTTGTACAATATTAATCAACAAAGCATCCCAAGATATTAAGTTGCAGAGTCAGACACCTGTGCAAAATTTGGCTACAGAGAAATAAAGAGAAGCTCAGCCACAAATTTGAATTGCAATCAGAAATGTATCCTTGCTAGCCTGGCTCGGCAGTTCTGGTGCCTCAGTGTCAAGCACTCAAGCCAGCTTCAACCCATCCATAAGCCAGTATGTCAATACTAAACACCCATAATCTCTTTTCAGGGAAAAGAAATTAGTGAAGGTATTTCACTTAAGTTTTCATCAGTCCTGATTTTGTGGCCATGTGATTGGAAAATTCAAAAAGAACACTTTTAAGAAAAAAACATTTTTGAAGTTAAATAAAAGCAACAGTTCTTTCTCATGTGTTTGCATACCTGTTCATTACTCAAAAAACGGAAAGCGTTGTCTTTGTCTTTTTGTGGTTCTATTACTATAAATATACATCAATGAAAATAACCTATCCACCAGCAGCATAAAGTTTTTGACTGCTGTTAACACCACAAAAAACCTTCCAAAAGCCCTATGAATGGATGATATACATAGATTTAACCTTTATATATGGCAGGAGGAAAGCTGAATGGCATTTTCATTTTATCCTCATGGAAATACAATGAGACAGGCTCAAGCTAGTCTATATATTTTCTAAATGTACTTAACTCGGGCATCTCAAGGATGCAAAACTCCACTCCTCTTCAGGATTTATGAGAACATCTCATGTGAAGCCCCACTACTAAAGCCCACTCCTTCTTCCTCTGTGAATGCAACCATTAACACCATATGACAGTACTGGTTAGGAAGAGACAGGGGAATTGATATTACTTCGGTGATCTTATCTCCTGCACATTGTTTTACTTTCAGTTCTCAACTTGCAATCTGTGCTTTTGCTTGCTTTCACTTTCATCCATAAATAGTGTAATTCTGTACATATATATATATATGTAAAACCTCTGATATTTTAAAAATATAAACCAAACTCTCCTTCCAACCCCGAACACTGTTACATAGGACCACACTGATATTGATATAGGTTACAGTAGAGAGGGAATGTGGATGCCACATGGGCCAAAAGAACAAAATGGAACAGCCAGACCTGCAGGTGATACTCAAATATTTCAGGTATGCAATTTCATCATTGCTCAGTGACTGTCAGTAAGGCAGCCCTCATCTTCTGCTGGTTAAAATCTCAAGATACAGGAGGAATGACACAAGCAGGAAACCAACAGCACCAGTTTGTCCTGATGTACCCTGGCTCAGGTCTCCCCTGGCAATGTAATGGTGGGGTATCCTCTACATGGCTCTCTTATGTTTCTGAAATATGTGGCATGTCCTGTGGCCAGAGACTTTTTTGAAAGCAGCCTATACGCTTGGCATGACTGATTCTGAAACAACAGGTGAGAAGCACGTTTCTCCCCAGCCATGGATTCGTATGCATACTTTTGCTCAGGTCCTCATACAATCTCACCTTCCTTCATAGAGCCTAAAATTCGTTTTCAGGCTTCTGCTTCCCTGACTCACTCCAGGTTTTGAGCATAACGAGATAACTCCTTGATTCTTAGGAGTGACAGGCAGCCTGGCCAACTCAAAGTATTTCCATCCCCTTGCATGTATTATGGAGCAACATCTACCAAACTGTCACACTCATCGTGTATTTGTGAAAGCTCTCTTTCTTAGAACTTGTAAAGTTAAAATATATTGTTCTAAAATGATACAACATATGTAAGAATACTAATTCAGAAAGCAAAGCTATAAATGTAGCAATTTCTACCCTCAGTATTTAACCTACATATTTTACTTGGATTCATCTGAACTTGTAGGAAAACCTTTAGAAGTTTGATAAATACCTTTCAAAAAAACCCCATTTCATTAGGTTGAAAAAATAAAAAAGCCTCTACAAAACACCTCAAGCCAGTAAACAGACCAGTGGGCTGCACAAAGGCATCACTATGCTCCCTCTCCTACATACTGTTACCGCCTGTGCCACAAGACATTGGTTTTCACATGCAGAAACAGGTACACATATGTAAGTACCTGTGTATACCGTGGATATAGAGCGCACATCGGTATACGTGTACAGTATGTTTGACACGGTGACATTTGCTTCTAACAGCATGAGCCTTTTGTTCTCATTTTGCTTACCTGTCACTTCCTCTTAATCACGCGACTGATGCAGTTATAACCTAATACAACTAGAAGGCACTGCCAAATGCTTAATAATTTGCAGACTTCTCTCACTGCAGTCTCGGAGTGCAAGCGGCACAGAAGCAGCATGCTTGAACTCTTCTGACCTGGACAGCTGCTCCAATAATGGCTCAAAAATTAACACCAACTAAAAAAAGTGTTGAAGGCAAGCTTTTGGCTTGAGTCCTTCTTTGTTCCTTTGCAAATTTTAAGTATCTTCCTAGGAAAATTAATGTAAACAAACTAGAATGTAAGGTAGAGATCAGAAACAAAGCACAAAAGTTGTGTATAAACAAACTTCTTTCATACAGTGAATTCACAGATGAGGACAACTTATTTGATCTTAAAATAATTGTGAGGGTCTGTGTAATGTTCAAACAGGAAGAAACACAGGTCAGAGGGGTTGCTCCATTGCATTTACCTCTGGAGCATCAAAATATGAGGCCAGCAATGACAACACAGATTCACAGAATTGTAGGGGTTGGAAGGGACCTCCAGAGATCACCAAGTCCAACCCCCTGCCAAAGCAACGGCAAACAATCAGTCCTGCTCTCTTCCTGTATCCTGGACTTGTTTGCACTTAATTCAATGAAGAAAATTATGAGCAGCTCAGTTCCTTGCTAAAATGAACCATAATCAAGGTTATTGCTGAAAATATTAGTTCTAGATTTTCCAAGTCTGAAATTCCCACACAGGCACCTAATGCTGCACCTACAAAATCCCTGGAAAGCTGCAGGCTCCCAGTGCTGGTGCAAATACCTCCCCCATGAGCAGATGACCTTCTTAGCTGATGTACCAAACGTAAGGCCACATTAAGGCCACCCTAATCCTTTGAGCCTGCCTGCAGATGACTAAGCACAGGGGCCCCTCACTCCTGTCTCCAAGCTTTCTTCTGCGGATATAGAGGACATGAGTGACAAGTACAGAGCCCGCTTCCAGTAGCAGAGAAAGGTCACAGAAACTCCTTGAGGGGTGTCCTGAGAACACCCCCAGCCCCCTACTTGCACAATGAGTTTGGGCACAGAACAGGAGATGTCTCACAGAGGATACGGTCCCATGGGCAACTGAAACTGAGGACAGATGGCTAGAAGTGTCCAGGCAGGTACAAGGGATCCCATCTCACAGGTGCTCTTCAGTTATGGATGTTACTGGGGATTTCATTAGATTAAATACAATTTCAATCCACAGCTCCTATTTGAAGCTGGATACCAATTTTTCTTTTTCCAGCAAGCCCGACCGCTCTACAGCACAGGTAATCAGGCAAGTGGGACTGTGCACCCAGGCACCCTGCAGCAATGGAAGCTGCCATGACTGGGGTCTCCAGAGCGCCTGGTAAAATCCCTCTTTGTTTTGTCTAAATGTCAGTTTGAGCATCAAGTAGAAGAATATCAATGTCCTGTTAAAGCCACGTCTGAACACACCACTCCCCTCTTCCCCCCAAACACCTCTTCAAGTCTGCTAAATAATTAAGAGCCTGGGGAGGACACTGCTAACTCTAAGCAAATCAAAAGGTCGAAGCCACCATTGTGACTGCCAGTCATGTCCAATTGCTGATACCAGTCTTCCCTGGAAACCCACTGCAGAGCAGCACAGGGAACACCTCCAGCTGCAGCCAGCACTGGCAGCCTTGACTGCTTCTCATGCCCCCAGCCATGCTCACTGCAACACCTTTAGGAAAGCAGACAGTTCAACTGCATAAAGCTAACTGCTTATGTAATTTCATCCGATTTAAACATCTTCTAAGTAACTAATTACATTAACAAGATAAATAAATATATGAAAGGTTAAGCAGATATTTAAAAAGTGGAGACTTCCTTTATAGAGAAACCATCATCAGGAAGTTTGCGAGGGATCAGGCACAGCTACCATCCTTCTGCCACAACCCTCAGCAAAAATGGGATCAAAATATGATTTAAAAGCTTTCCATCCTTCTAAAGCAAAATTTAATTCTTTCCTTTATTTCCAAGTTGCTGTTTTCCGTTCCTTTGTCATGCTCTCTTTTGCAGCCCTTTAGTGTCAACTGCTGAGCAGAAGGACAAGTCCCAAAGCCCAGGCTGTTACTGCAGGGACACAGCAAGGGCAGTGCCAGAGTGTTGGCAAGAGAAAGCCCGGGGCTCAGAACAAGTCAGACATGCAGCACATGGTTCACATCCGGCCAGCGTCGAGCCTTCATTTGGCCCTTTCTGGTTTGGACATGTTTTGATTCTTATGCTGATAGAGGTTATGGGAATCTGAGCAAAACCCAACAGGCAGCTGTATCGTTTCCCTATTAATAATCAGGATTTTTTTTTTCCCCCCTTGCACTTCTGATGCCACCTGAATACAGGCATGGTTATAAATCATAGGGAAGTGTGCCATTAATCAATCAGCAAGGATGTTCTACATGAGGAATGGGCATTCAGAGGTAGAGCGGCCTCTTGTTTTATTTGGAGCTACTTCATCATGAAGAGGGCAAATGAAAGGTGAAACCCACTGTGGGCTCCTCTTCTAATTCCCAACCCCAGGCTTGCCTAGTTTTCTCTCTCTGATGCAGAAATGAAGCGTACAATAGCACTTTTTCCTCCACTGATACATGTTATGTCTGATCAAAGGTACAGGCACATAGAGATTTACACTCACCTGGAAGGTCTTTTACATGGTACTAATGACATAAGGGACAGTGGTGCGTTCAAAAGAAAAGCTGGAAGTTAAGCAATATCTGAAAGACAGAATTCTCTTCAATTTTTTAAATGCGGATTTGTGTGTCTGCATGCATGCGACTTTACATTTAATTGCAAGCACTTTTCTTTTAAAAATATTTTTTAAAAAGAAACAGTAGTGGTAGTTTATATCAGAACTTGGAGACTCCTGAGGCATTTTAATGGTAAAATCACTCTCTGCATCTTTCTTTATATCATTAAGTTGCCTAAAGTACACCTTCCTATTTTGTTGTCAATTATTTCTTTCTGCTGCTTCGAAGACAAGAAAATGGTTTTGGTGATTTATTCCTCAAGGCATTTATAAAACCTGCCCTGGTAATAAACCACAAAACAGTTAGTTTCAAGTGTCAGCAAATACTGGTACTTATAAGAGGCCCATTAACTGATCAGAATATCTTCAGATTTTCTATTCAGAAGTATTAAAACCTATAATATTAGTATTATTTTTATTTCATGAAATTATTTCTACAATATCCAGTGTTTCCTTTAGATGCGCGTCAAATAACCGAAAGTTACACAGTTAATTTTTTATTTCTTGATTGAACCAGCATTTCACACTCAGTTCAAATATATATACATGGATAGAATGTTATTTTTCATAGTAAACCTTGCAACTGCTTCTGAAATACGCTTTTTGTCTCCTTTCCTGACAGAGAAGCCAGACTATGGTTACAATATAATTTTTCCTGACATTCGCCTTTAAATCTTTCTGAGCAAATTTCAATAAAGCCATTTGTTATGAGGTAGTTTACTTTGCAAGAAATTTCATATCTAGTTGTATATCTTTCTGCGACTAGCCAAAAATCTTGAAGCCTCATATGGATCTTTTTAAACAAACTCAGTGATAAATAGTCTGTAATTCAATAAATATTTTGGCCTGTAGTCATTTTCTCCACAGATTCTCTCTGCCACGGGAAGATTATATTCAGAAAACTGTTAAAATATGAGCGACATTTCAAAGAATCCTTAAAAATATATTCATCTATATTAACTGCATTAAGGCAAGAAAATGAGCTCATGGCAACTGGCAAATTCACCATCCTCTACAACAAACAATTACAGGAGTGTGGAGCATATACAGAAAATAACATACCCTACAGCTAAGCAGGATATTAGATTTGCCTGGTTATAAGTAAGCCATCAACTGGCTTATGGCTACACTATTGATGAGATATGCTGTCTTTCAAGATACAATTCACATTTTACTTAATGCCACATGACATGTTCAATTTAAATCAAGATATGGCAGATAAAAATACTGTCCCTAATACATGACTCAAGTATTTAATATTTTGGGGCTTCTTATTCTGAGTGTGGGAAATTCAAAGGTTCAGTTCAGAGTATCTTTCATTTTGTACACCTGAGATTTTTTTTACCTATGGCATAAGAAAATCATATAATTGTAAATCTCTCAAGATGACCTATCAGCTCTGCAAGTAGCCACGGGGAGGATTTATTTTTAAGACGGTGATTATTGCTGATGTCTGTGTTCCTCCCATGGAAAAATCTTTAGGGATATGCTCACTTGTAGCGTTGCCATTACATCTTCATCTGTGTTCCTGGTGTGCTGGCATCAAGGCTTCAAGCACTGCTCTGACCACCCCATCTTAAGAAGGATACATACTAAAAAAAGAGGGATATAAAAAATATTCAATATTGCTTTGTTTAAGAAGAGGACCTACAGATACAGGCAGCAGAGCTCGGAGGGAAGATGGCAGAGGGGGATTTTAAAAGAGGTTTGTAAGATCAGGAGTGGGGGAACATAAATATGGAACTATTATTTGATGCTTTTCCTATCAGGGAGATGAAGGAATCTAGGGAAATGATGATGCAGCAAGTTCAGAAGAAACAAGATGTACTCCTTCCATACCACATAATGAGATACTACGCAAGCTGAAAAATAAGCAGATTAAACAATGAATTAACCAAATTCCTAGCATCCGAGTCTCTCGGGTACTACACTAAACACAGCAGCCCGGTTGCAACCCCTGATCAAGGAAGCCTCTTAGCCAGAGACTGCCAAAAGCCAGGAATCTATCCAAGGGGCAGGTCATTCAAAACATGTTATGTTTTCTAGCCCCCCTCCCTGAGCATCAGCAAGGGCCCCTTGCTGTGGAGACAGTACTGGGCAAGACAGGGTTTTGGACTGATCTGACACAGCCACTCTCTGTTCCTATGTCACAGCCTCAGCTACCTGCCAAAACTCTGCTCTGGAGCTGGTTCCACCACAGTCGTCCTGTTGGGACTAACCACCTTCTCAGGCCTGCAAGAAGCTGTAAAAATGCCAGCTCTGTGCCTTTGAGTAAAAGTGGTGTATAGCAATCAATCTCCTGGCAGAATTAACAAGGCACTTCAGCCAAATTCCCACAGAGGAGCGCATGCACAGACTTTGGTAGGAATTCTTTTTTTTTGTTTTGCTATTTTGTGTGGTGCCAGGATACCCCATTGAGTAACAGCAATAAGGGTTGTACCTCCACAGTGAGACCACCCAGCTCTTAGCATGAACAGCCTCAGGGAAAGCCTTTCCAAAACCTGTTCAGTAATGGGAGAGGCAACGCTACATAAAATACTCCACCACAGGCACAGGAGAAGGAATATGTTTAGTCACCAAGTGAGATATCATGCAGAGGTCATCACATGCCCTTAATTCCTGCAGCTGATTTCATTTTTATGCTACTTCTACTCTGAGTGTGCTCCAAGTATTCTGCTGGGGCTGGGGCATAAACTGAGATATGCATCTGAACTCCTTTCACATGCCCTAAGTGCTTTCTGTAGCAAAAATATTTTGGAATCTGCTCTAGGGAAGTAACTTGCCCTCCTCCTTTGCAAACCATTTTCACACTGGTGTTTTTAGTTATTAATGTCAAGAATCCACTGAAATACACTACCTACATGCATTCAAGTGTCAAGAAACTTCCAGGTGGTCTATGGCTAAACTCACAGCTATGCCAAATAAATCCCCAAAGATTCCACAAGACAAGATTCTCTGGATGAAATTCTGTGGCATTCAAGTGATCTGACTAGATTACCATAACACTCCCCCTGGCTCAGAATCCAGGGGAAATAATGAAAGAGAAAAAAAGAAAACCTTTCCCAGTTGTCACTCGGGCTTGTCCCAGTTACTCTTTGAATTCAAACTAGACAATACCCAGAAATCTTCCACTTTGTATCAGCTCTGAATCAAAAGCTGTCCATTTTTTTTTAAATAACATTACAAATCTCTTTCAAAGTTTTAAGCACTGTGCGCCTATCAGCCATCTGCTAGTGTTGAATAGCATGAGTAGGAAAATAAATATTTTAGCATGAATTCAATTACTGCCTCCTTTTACCCAGGCAAAATAAAATCTCTTTATAATACTATGAAATACAGCCAGATGCAATGGGTAATGAGCAAGCTCTTGCACTTAAGGGACTGTGGCTCAATTCCATTATCTGCCAATCAGGATACTAATCATAGAACAAAGCTCCCGCTACTGGGAAGGAAGAGAACCCAAAAAGGAAACACAACAAAAAAACCTTCAGAGCCAAGGAAGGAAGGGCAGAGAGAAGGAAGGGCAGAGAGAAGGAAGGGCAGAGAGAAGGAAGGGCAGAGAGAAGGAAGGGCAGAGAGAAGGAAGGGCAGAGAGAAGGAAGGGCAGAGAGAAGGAAGGGCAGAGAGAGAAGGAGAAAAAGAGAAAGGGAGAGAGAAGGAGAAAAAGAGAAAGGGTAGAGAAAGCGAGAGAGAAAATCAATTGCCCTTTAAATTAAAACTATGCAAAGCAAGAGTGCAAAACTGGGAACAGCCCTAGAGCTGACAGCTTGCCTTAGAAGCGAAAGGAGATTCCAAACACTTCCTTGAAGGAATAATATACTATTACAAACACATCAAGAGCACAATCTGGCAGAAACAAGAGAACAAAGGTAATCAAAAATAGTCTGAGAAGTACATTTTCTAAAAGCAGCCATGAAAGAAGTTCACTGGTAACCTATTCCAATATATCTAGCAGGCAGTTAGTGGCGTACATTAGTGACAGAAACACATTCGCAAAAGACTATAGGTAAGAAGAGGTCAAACCTTAGATCAGTGCCAGTACATTGACTCTGGAAGAACATCACTGGTATTTATCATGACAGGGTCTGACCCAGAAAAGCTCAGTAATAGTCTCCCCAGGAATCCTGACTCCATAATAATGAAAAAGATCGGGTACTGTCTATAGAAAATGTGTGTTCGAGTACATGGGTCACACACAGAAAACACCCACCCCATCAGCCACATGCAGAGTGCACAGAAAGCACTGTCTCAGGAAGATGCACCAAACAAAACGTCCAGCCATGTGCATGTAATGCACATAGGAGATGCGGCTCACGCCTCTGCCTTCTGCATGCAAAAATGACAGTTGCATGCATACGTGCAGTAGTTCCCAAAAATTCTCCAATCTGTGCACATCCAGGTATTTTCCAGAGAACTTGCAAGCGCTTGTGCATTCTTTCAGCCTACCCACACAATACTTCTTTCTGTTGCATTCTGCAGATCTTTAGGCACTGGGTACAGAACGCCCAAGGAGATGGACACCACAGGCTAAACACTGCCAATGTTTCATATGGATAAAAGGGGTGTGACCACCCATTTCCACACCTCTACCCATGATGTCACCCTAGCAGTGCTACTTTCCATCAACATTCACCTTTCCTTTCGACAGCACCAAAGCAACTTGAAGGCAGAACAGGCTTGCTAACCCAGTCACTGTTCCTTCAGCTCTTTCTGTACTTCCTCCATGCAGGTCAGAATGCCTTAGTCACTAACAATTTCACGTAAGCTAGTAGTTACCATATATTTTTTGTGACAAGAAAACTAAAAAGAAGACAGGATATCCATAACTGAGAGGCACTCTCACTTGAAAGGCACTTCTAGTTTCTGGTGAAACAGCTATCGAGCGAATCTTGTGACAAAATTTGTCTGTGTCACTTCTCT
Organism: Zapornia atra; assembly: GCA_013400835.1. Lineage (NCBI taxonomy): Eukaryota > Metazoa > Chordata > Aves > Gruiformes > Rallidae > Zapornia > Zapornia atra. The sequence goes on from VZTU01021204.1 coordinate 492,489, forward strand.
AATAAAAATACAGCAGTCGCACAGTTCATTTTACAGCACAATTGATAAATCAATTGGAACGTTTCCTGCAGAGCTAATAACGCCAGACACAACTTCTCCAAACTTTGAGAGAAAGGGTAACATCAGCAATATCTGATCAAGGAGGGGACAAAACAAGTTTGCCAATAAAACTGAACAAGCCAATAGAATAAGTCCAGCAGCAGGCAAGACATTCAAGGAAGTTTTAGCCAAGTCAATGTGCACACTGGACCTGGTGGGAATCTGAGTCTGGTTCCCAGCTGTGCCATAAACTTCCTTTGTGACCTTGGCTAAGCTACCTCAGAAACCTGTCTTCTCAGTTGGTAATGAGACACTTGTAATTTTGCCAGGGTCAAACCGCCACAGACACAGGAGGCTAAATATCTGTGTAACAATACCCATCTTGCAAAACAAGGAAGAAAAATGAGAAAATGCTTTCTGCCTAGAATATCCAACTGCACCTTCTCTGCCATGAACTATCCCTCACCTAGCAATGCTCAGCACAAAGCATGCAGCGAGGCTTTGATGCTAGTCATGGTCCATAGACTGCATTTTAATACAAACAATCAAGAATGAAAAACATTTTTCAATGTGTCTTTTTTCTGGCTGAGTATAAAACTTACAAGTGCAGGAGACAAACTTGCAGTGTTTTTTAAACATATCTAAAAAATTACTTTGAAATAGGAGAGAATGGTTTATTATTTCAAAGTGGTACAGGTTTAAACACTGGGAAAGCATTCCCCATATTTCCCCCCATTCTCTAACAATGACAATGAATGTCATAAATCTTATTTTAAAATATCTGGTGGTATGTACACATAAGAAGTGTTACGTTTATTCTGAGCCCACAAAAGGTTATTCAGAATGAATCTCGGCTAAATTTATTTATATGCAGTGATAAAGCCTTATTCTACATTAAAATCACTCTGACGGTTTATGGATTCAAGACTTCACCAATGTAAATAAAAGAAAGTCTTGTTATTATAAAAATGGAATTGGAAATAGAGCAATGATGGAATAAAGCTTTGAGATAAATTAAAGACTCGATAAAAGTCTCTCATCCTGAATGAACAGTACAGTGACAGTAGCGAGATTGCAAGTCACTTCATGTGACTACATTTTCTAAGGAAATTTTTTAATGAATTATCCTTTGAGAGTCACAGTCAAGCACACACACATAAGAAAAGATTATATTAAAGAGGAAGTTAACGGGGGGTTGCTTTTCAGTATTGCTGCTCTCAGTTTTGCCTCTGTGATTCCTGCTAAACAAAGGAGCCACGCAGTTCAGATCTCTTTCAGCTCTGAAAGGTGCTGGTGTGAGCCTGACAAGCTCAACTAACAAAGGCAGCCTGCCAAGGATGCTTGGGCAGTAAGGCAGCCCACAGTGAGGCCTGCAGGATCTCAGTGGGCTAAATTTCTCCTTCACCCTTAGCCTGTCCTGTGCTCCCTGAAGCACACAGGGTAGGAAATCACTCCAAGTCACACTGATGCAGAGCCTGAAGCACTGCCAAGCAGTCTCTGCTTGCAGGTTCAAGCTCTAACCCTTCCCAGTCCCACTTCTTTGCTGCCCCACATACCACAGGAATAATGCGTTTCCAGTCCCAGCTCTGTGATCCAGACCCCACACACTTCAGTATCTCTATTTTCCCTGATACAGAATCTTTCTGCTCTGCTGCTGGATCATGTCAGCCAAGCACAGTAGCTACCTCAGCCTCTTTTCCTCATGACTCAACTTTCAGCTCTATTTCTCTGTTTCTCTCTGCCTTACCCAGTCTTATGATTTGGCCTGCTGTTCTAATCCATTCTTAAGTGAGACTGATACAAGGTTTTCAGACTCCAGCTCTGCTTTACTCCATTCCCAGAAGAAATTCCCTCCTGACATCCTCTTGCTCCCACTGAAAAAAACCTAATTTCCCTGGACTCACATAGGACAGGGCAAAGGTCAGTGTTCCCCAGAGCTTGGGCTAATCCGTATCTGGTCTTTCCAAGAAAATCATGTGTACACCCAGAGGACAGGTGAAAGGAATTCTTCATTCCCAAATATGGTACTTACTTCTCCTGCCCTTTGGCAAGAGAAAAAAAGGCGCAATAGAAAGCATATTTCATTTGGAAAATAAAACAGTGAAAAACCACAGAGTGGCAGCTAGCCCAGTGGCTAATTCATTAATGCTCCTGTGTCTCCTTGTTCCAGGTGAATGCCTAACCTACAATTTGTTTGGTCTAGAGTTTGTTTGGCTTCAACTAGCCTTTAATTATTTATACAAAATGAAACTCTAACAAGAAATAATGACCAAGGCATAAGTCCCCTCTGGAAATCTGAAGGCAACATCTTGAACCAGGATCTCTTAAACCACATGCTGGTCCCAACCAACAAAATGAACTTCTGACTGGGGGAAAAGAAAAAAAAATATTCCCACTGAAAAAAGCAACGAAACCAACATGCTCCTGGAAAAGAGACCCAGATCTCACTGTGACACACAGGCTAGAGCTGGCAGGAGGGAGCTGGACTTTCTTCTCGGCAATGTATATAGTCACTGCATGAGCTTCAGACTGAGAGATTTGGGCAAGCAAGTTGGGCAGCAAAAATGTCTGTGAAAAGAGACTGAAGGAACACATGGGAACAGATAAGAAAGAGAAAATGTAGACAAGAAAAGGTGAGGGGGAAGAGAAAAGACAAAAATGAAGACAACAGCAAGAACAACGCAAAAGGGGGCAGATAAAGGCAAAGAGGAGAGGAGCAAGACAGAAAAATCCATCTTGCCAGAAACAAACATTTCTTATCAGTTAGTAGCAAGTGGTACCTCTGCAAAATCCAATTTCAAATGTCAGTAGAGAAGTGATAGGGAAGGAACTAATCACCTACATAAAGGTACAAGCTCCTTCATGTTCAAAAACCAACCCTGGGAGATGTAGAGAAGTCTGAAGGACATAGGGCTTTGAAACAAAGGTGGGACTAGCATTAGGAATGGAAAAGCTTTCATCACTTGAGGTAAGGCAGTAAGTAGCTTGAGGAGGTCTGAAGCTCCATCCACACCTCTCCAGGTCATCCAGCTGCAGTTGACACTCACAGATATTTTTGCATGCAAGAGACAGAGCAGTGACCTCAGTGAAAACAACTCCTAGCTTGCTGGTTTAGGAAAACCAGCATATATTTCTCCTGTTGGGTTAATATTGACAGGTACACTTGGCAGTGTGATATTCCAGGGGTTCTGCAGTCATGCCTGGCACTTTAGACCTCCTAATCCCCAGTGCTACAGGCATCACACCATGGCAAGGATGCTCCTGTAAGCTCCATCAAGGCTCTTCTCACAGGGTATGCATTAGTGGCATACTTCCCTGTGTTAAGCTCATAACCTGTATATGGCCTCTGAAAAGATAAAAAAACCCTCAAAATTAGGTTCTTAATAGAACCCTAAAACTTCCAATTAAATGCTTCCCTAATGTAGCATTCACTGATGATGAAGCATCTCAGTACTTCATCTTATTGTTATTTCTTGTGCATAATGATTTGTAGCTATATAGACAGTATGCTGCTACATGAAAAGGGCTGAATATTAATACTGAGGAAAAAAAAGAGAGAGGCAGTCTGACAACAGTCATTGAAATCCTTTGTTACTTTTGTCCATGGTAGTCCTTCTCTGGTGAACTCTTTACATACAAAAATAACAAACATGGAAGAATATCAGCACAGAGAATCAGTGGCATACAGTAACTATACATATAATGAATAAGCCATTGAAACTTATCCAATAAGAAAGGGTTGTGGGTTTTTTTAAGGAAATAAGTAATATAAAACTTCAGTCAGTTCTGTCTCCTGTTTAAATCTAAATGAGAAGAAGAAGGAATGTAGAATGTAAATTGCCCCTTACAGAATCAATCTGCCTGGATATTTTAAGACATCAGGTAACAACAGCTTCTTGACTAGCTGTGGGACTAAAATACAACTATGTAAAAGAGATGAAGGTTTTGTAGCCACAGCCTACACACCCAGACTCAGAACAGCAATTGTGTTCCTAATCTTTTTTTCTTTGGAAATACAGTGAAACATCAGAAAAATCTGCATGTGGCAAAAATCCATGTCACCACAGCTTAGATCACTGAATGGCAGCAAACTGGCTGTCAGCCCTTCAGAACAAACACATGCACCATCTGTGGGAGACTCATCTCTTCTGGCCTAATTTTTGGAAGATGCCTAAAAAAGGGACAGAATAACTTGGAACAAACCCTTTGTCCTGTCTATGGGACAGAATAAAAAATGGATGGGATTTTGCCTGTGGGGAAATTCTGTGCTCAGAAACACAAAAAACTTCTGGCAGCTAGACAGACACCAGCAAGGCAGAGTTACAAAGATCACAGCCAACTGTGCCCTTTAATTACTAGACCATCATATAACATAATTTCTCTACGTTATTTAAAGCATACACAAAAAGCAACCAACACAGAGTTTAAGATGCTGATGAAATAGCATTTGTTCCAGGCTTCTTTGACAAGACAGGAATACTTCCTGATGGGAAGGCTGCCATGGGATCATGGCTTCCCAGAAGTGTAAAACTCCACTTTCTGAAACTGCAGACTTGTCACATATCAGACTTGACAATTTATGGCTTAGTTTTTTATATTTTTAGATTCGTTGATTGGTTGGAGGTTTTTTCTGCTTTATTCTTAAGGAACGGAGTTGTTGATGAAGACAGAAGATTCTTTTCTTCCAGGGTGATAGGTGTTTATTATTTTCATGGAAACCCCACAACACTAAACAAAACAAAATAAAATTGTTTAAGCTACCCAAAGATACAAAATGTTAGAATGAGTATCTAAAAGCTGTCAGTAGCTCCTTGGGTCGGACTGGAATTCCAGGGAATGTAAACTGTGAGTTGTCACCAGCTTAGATTACTGTCTCCTACACAAAATGCTGCCTGCAGTTTACTTGCCATGAGACTAAAGCTGCAGTGGCACTGGATCAGCTTACCACAGTGAGGATGCTCACTATTTACCACATATATAAGCAGTTACCATTCAAAAAGTAGAGGAGCTGCCCACATTTGAAATGAGATAGTGAGTGCTCTCAGGAAACGCAGTAACATCTAATATGCTTGCTGTCTTATTTTTCAATCTCCAAACTTGCAAACAGGTGACAAAAGCCATAAAAGTGTGTGATGGATTATCAAAAAAAGGAAGTGTTTTCTTTGCTGTGTGTCATGATACAATATACAGGTTATTTTCAAAGCATAGTTTGTATATTAACTAAACAAACTTATTTAAAACCACTTCCCATCACTAGCAGTAACTCAGTCTTTAGTCTCCATATACTTTCTTGATATCTCTGGGACACAGTAGTTCTGATGGTTTGCCAAGAGCATCAGCCAGCTGAGGAATGCTTTATGCTCACATTAAAACACTATTTTTCAAATGGTTTCCCACGTGGAGATGAACATACTGGGTGAGCCAAAGGAAGCACTGACAAAGCCTCTTTGTGAGGATACCAGAATAAAGCCTATGCATTTGCCTTCTAATAAATATCCTCCCTACAGTACCAAATAAAAGTGGCTATAAAAGATACAGAATCTATCCTGGTAAGACGTGCTTCATCTTGACCTAATTCCCACAGATAGTGCTGTCACCCCATGCATCAAAGGGAGCCAACCAAAGGTCAATATTGTGAGGTACTAAGTTAGTATGGAAAAGCTTGAGGATTCCCAGTCCTATGTGTTGAAAACAGAACAAGTTTCTGAAGTGTTACGGCTGTAACAACAAAGTGATGCCCAGCTACTACCACCAAGTTTTGTCATGGTTTGGGTAGGTGCCACAAAAGAACAAATCCTTCAGGCTCTTATTTGATGACATACATTGACAGAGAATAAGAACTCCAGAGAAAAATATGTTTTTAAAAAGCCAAGGAAAGTCTCAGTGACTACACCTTGTCACAGGACTCTGCACACCACAGATGGAGGAACAACCTCTGCCTTCGCACAGCCATGATGGTAGAAGTTTCCACTAACATAAAAGCATGGAGTAAGATCAGGAAAGAGGTTTACCACTGCTCCAGGAAGGGAAAGAAGTCCTATGGACTTTTCAACACTGATGCTGCCTATAACCTGAATCCAAGATGCTGTTTCTCTAAAGGTCAAAGAAATCTAGCCCAAGAGCTACTACTGCTGCTGCTTTGCCAACAGCAATAAATATTTTCTAGCATGAGCGCAGTCCCACAGTTCAGGTTTCCAAATCCCTCGATCAGGGAGTTGCTAAACAATACTCTAATCCCCAGAGAGTGCCTGCAGAAACTGATATTGGAACACTGAAGCAGAACATTTCTCTTTATCCACTTTCTCATGCTTTCTGAATTAAAAAAAATAAAATAAATGAAGGTCTTGTGATCAGTGACCGATGCAAGCATTTGCCTCTGGCTAATCCAGTTTAGAGAAAAGATGACTGCTTTGTGATCCCAACTACTTCCATGGATTGTCACACTAGAATTTTATTTACTTCCATGCTGGCAGAGCGCAACTCTAGAATTATACTTCAGGCTACTGATAAAGTTAGCTTCTCCCCCTGCTTATTGACTGATCACTGTAGCAAATGGCTCTCTAATCATTTTAAAGACTCCCCTTGTCATGGCAAATGGTGTCATAAAGAATCATCCCAGGATTTTGTTCTACTGGGATGTGAAAATATGACCTACAAGAATGATTAAATCTTCTGTCTACCTAGATAGCTTAAGGTACTGCCATAAAGAGAGATACCCTAAGTTGGGTATCTGTTCAACCTTCCAGAGTAACCAAAGGAGCACTATTTTACTTAAGAGGCTCCAGAAAAACAGCATATTTCTCTTTGGATGTCTGTGGCTTTTCTTGTTTTCATCACAATACTTATCTGAAATCATTCCAGAGTGCCTCAAGCTCCGGACTGAGCACAGGGAATTCCTGGGGATCAGTTCAGAAGCTCTAACAGAGTACAAAATAACTGAGGAAGGTTTAGCTCTTGTATAAATCAGTTGTCCTAGTCTCTTTCAATAGAGATAGACATAGGCATCTTATCCAGTCCTAGCTTGGGAGGAACAGCTTCCTGGAAGAGCCCCACCTTTTCCTTTTTTTTTTTTTCTTTTTCTTTCTTTTGCCCCACAGAGGACACACAGGGTTAAAGAAAATGCATACCTCAGAAAGCTAATGTCAAGTTATGTGGATCCTCATCTTACAATTCAGCTAGCTTTTAGTGCCAACACTTGACTTGGCCAAGAAGCAGCATTCCTAAGAAGATGGGAGCAAAGGTGGGCAGCATGAACCAGAGCAGAAAGGGCCCTTTATATGCATGAAAAGGCCATAAGTGTTTATGAAAAATAAAGATGATAAACACAGACAACATTCAAACCCTGGTAAGGCTGGCCTGCTTTTTAAGTACTACCCTTTGTAGATCAGGTACAACAGCTTAAGGCTGAAAAATACACTTCTGTGACAGACTACTACTAACGTGTCACTGTTTAGCTGCTAAACCCTGAGCTCTCAAGTTGCACCCTCTGAAGCACTGAGAAGTGCTATGCAGTGTTGCTGGTGTGCTGTTATGGCAATGGAGCTTCAAAAAGCCCTTCTTTCTGAAGGCTCCTTTCTGGAGGGATGTATTAACATTATATTGGCTGTAAGTGACCTTCAGTCCTTTAGGTTCACCTGTAACATAGGCATAGTAATTTCTACCCTCTTCTGTTCCAGTTTTCAGTTTATAAGTAGTTTGCTTGTAAAGAGCAAAACTACAAGTTTCTGTTCAAACATTTGAGCAACTTTAAAGTAGAATAAACATCTTGCTAATAATATTTTACAGACAGTATTCAATGTGAATGTCAGGGACACTGAATGTCAGGGAGCAAAAGCATAATAGACTCATCTTTACAGAGAGAGAAAGGCATGGAGAGACACAAGATCAAAATCTGAGTCAGTTGGAATGACGCAGATATTGTTCAGAAAATGTCAACTATTTTTCTTGGGATATATTAAGCATGCAGACTCTTTTTATTCACAGAGGGGTGGTGATTTTAGGGAGAGGGGATGGTTTTGCTTTCCTCAAATAAGGAGTTTTCTTACTTCTGGATTATACAAAAAACTGAATGAGCTTGCAGTTTTTGAAAACTGGAAGCCCAAAAGACTTGTGAGAAAAACATCTTCATTGCTTAATAGGTTTTCTTTAATTTTTTTTTTGGGGGGGAGTCACTTAAAAACCCACCAGTGTCAGAAATATGTTGAGAAACTTCTTGAGTGCCTGGGGAGAAGTAATCCAAACACTTATACCTTGAAAGAAATATGTTTTTGATGGACAATAGTGAGAGCCTAGATGAATAGATAGCAGTGGGTTTGCAGGACAATGTATTGGAGAGAACTCCTCATGTGCTTCTCAGTGACACATCTGGGAGGAGACAGAGTTAGGATGTATTAATTAGAATTATATATCTAACCTGCTGACACCTGGGAGAAGGCATCCTACTGCACACAGATCTGTGGATCTATTAGCTACAGACAGGGAGAAAAAATTCTTATCTAGAAAAAAATCTTCAGGCTTTTTTTTCAGGAAAGAAGAAAACACCAATACTACCCATAAAACCCCTAAGAATTTTTTTCCCCATTTATCTGGGGGTAAAAACGGAAAAAAGAAAAAAGTTTTGCTTGGTTTTTGGTGTTTTGTGTTTTTTTAAGAATTCCAAAACTTCCTGCAATGGGCTTTCTCGAAACATAGGGATTTCCAACCAACTGAAGTGTGAAGTACCATTTTACAGATAAAGTCTGCATTAACAAAACAATATGGAAAGACTAAGAAATCAGAGGTTATGAACCTGAGTGGTGGGGAAGGGGTAGGGGATGGGGTAGTGGTGCAATGTTATTTTTGAATTCTCAGAAGAAAATAATGATGCATTCTTCAATGAAATTAGGAAAACTGAGATGAAAACAAAGTTCCAGGGAAAACATCTTGCTAGTAAGATAAGGCACCTGCCCCTCTTTTTACCTAGCTTTGATAGCCTCAAAGGAACACATGCCAAGATAAACTGATTTCTAAAGTCCACATTGAGAATGCGATCCGTTGTCAACCAATGCAGTTTGAAAACTAGTGAGCTCTACTACACCCTTGAACCCATTAAGAACTGCTGACAAGACCCCTAGTAAAGTAGTGGATGATCCATCATGTGGTACAAGTAACACTGCATAGAAAAAAAAAAAAAGCAGCACTTTGGAGAGAAAAATCCTCCACTGGAGGGGAGATGGACGGGGCAGCCTATAAATCCTTTTCCTCTGTAACTTCTGTAATTAAGCAGAACACATTGCACATTCTTATGATTCAAACATAATCCTGCTGTTGTCTTGACTGTACAGGATTTGCAGGCTCTAACTGTTTTAATGACAATGCAGCAAAGAAAGCTTTTTCTTTGCTTTCACAGGCAAATCCAGAGTCCGCATCAGGAGGGAAAGGAATCCAGTGGTGTGTGAGGGATTTTGGCCTTATAATTATCTTTCCAATTCTAGCATATTCCTTTATTTGAGCTTTACTTAAACAGCTTTAAAACTGGAGTGAAGAGGGGAGGGGGGGAGATGGAGAAAGAAGGGGGGAAAAAAACCACACCGCATTTTTCATTGCAGAGATGCAGAAACTCTTATAATAGAATGCAGCTTCACTAACTCCAATATATATGCATGCATGTCTGCAAGTATATGAGAAAGGAGATACAGAAAAAGAAAGTGACAATATACTGCCTTTTCCACCTTTTCCTAATGAGTGTTTGCTAGTGGTTGCCTTTGATAAGTAAACCCTGGGCAGATACTTACCATCACATTAATGGTTTTCCCAGATTCATTTGATCTATTCTTTAACCCAGAAAGCATTCTGCCCTTTCCCCTTCTCCCTAACTTCCAAATGATCTGAGTAAACCTTAGGGTTTGCTGGTCTGAGGTTTTCGGAATTTTTTTCCTCAAGCTGCCTAAGCCCCAAAGCTCTGGGATTCCCACAGCAGCAGCTTCCACAGAAGTCTGTCCAGGCCTATGACCTAAATGACTGTAGTATCTGTGGCTGAGGGTGAGGAAAGAGGAGGGGTCTATCTTAGTCGTGCCAAAGCCGGAGAAATGCCAAAACCAGATTGAGAGTGTGTGTGTGTGTGTGTGTGTGTGTGTGATTGAAAGACAGGTGGTAAGTGTTGATGTGTTTTGAGACCTTCTATTGATTCCTGGAGATCTTTTCTCTCACTACACAGAAAGCATAATTCTATTTACTGGAATTCCACCGATAGAATAGCCTGTCTTTAATAGCATCCATAGGCAATGGTCAGAAGAACAACTTCTCTTCATGCTTTGTTATACTCGAATAAAAGTTTCAAAGTAAGGATTTTGCCTTACATGTTTGTTTCTTTCTACACCACAGAGATGGCAAATCTTTTCCTTACAGAGATCCATGCCTCCCTTCTAACACCTTTGGCCAACCATATTTTAATGCCCCAATAGTGTTAATAAGCTATAGTGTAGAAAATGAAATCATCACAAGCCACATGAAACTGGATTTCAGGCCATGCTTGAACTATGGACAATGAATTCTCTATTCTTGCTGGCATGTAAGGCAGAAGATGACTTGCCCCAGTGGAAAACACTGGGTTTTTTTATCACAAATGCATCAACAGAAAGTGAAAGATCTGGTATCTTTGAGAACAGAGGACTGCCAGTACCAAGGAGTTTGCACACTGTTTAGTTTTTTAGCAGCTGTGCAAATACTGTAAGTAAAATCTATGGCATTATCTTCTCCTTTGAAAGTTGGCTCATTCTGATCAATAAACTATCACAGATACGATGCACAGAAAAATTTTCTCCTGAGGCAATATTACAAAGCAATAGGCTCTTTTAAGATCTCATCCCAGATTCTCCATGACTCCATATGAATGCAGGCTGAAGGCAAATACTGGTATCACTAGAAATGCTTTAGACAGTTAGTGATCCTTCCACTTGAAAGATAAATGCAAAGAATTCCTGCTCAGCGCTCAAGTGCTTAAGTGTTATTAGGAAGCCTCCAGCTTGAGGAAGCCATAAGTGACTTCCAGAAGCATTGAGGGGGTGGCAAGCTGTGTGAGGAGACATGCTCCTGCTGTGATGGCCATGCAGCTAGCAGCTTGAAAGACAGAAGTTCTTACTACACCAGCAAAAGTTTCCCCTAGGAGAGTCAGGGCCCTCCTGCTTGAGCGGGACTCTCCTGCTTTTTCCCCACTCCCATTGCGAGCCAATACACAGCAGTACTCATACTGACTGCAAAGACTGCTGAAATGAAAAGCAGGGTTCCCACTGCATTCAGGAGGCTTTGGAAAAACATAAAAAATTAAGGAAGCGCCTGTCTCTTGAGTCTAGATAGTGCTAAATGCAAAAGGGATATCATACTTTTTCTTTCAATTGATAAGCAAAGAGATGCATTTGTTTGTTCCTCAGCAGTGTATAAATTGTATACTCCATACGCAAGGCCGCTGCAGCGTTAACTCATGTGTCATTCTCCCTTGCTCTCCAGAAGACGTCAAGTCAATTTATGCGCTGAGCCCCAAACTGCAGGATAAACTTGATTTACCTCCTCTTGTGCCAGCTGCTGATTCAGGATCTCTGCAGCAGCACAAGGCAACATCTCACCTGAACCTTTTCCTATGGTAGCATTGCAGACATCCATGAAGCACAGAGCACTACTGGGCTCTCACCTAGGACTGGTCTTGCCCATTTTAGGAAAGCTGCTTCTCCCTTTCTCCCGCTCAACTCACAAAATCTTGTCTCTGGATGAGAGATTATAAACTCTCCTTACCTGCAATACTCTTTTCACGTATTGGTGCAGCACCTAACCCATCAGATTTCATTATAACTAGTGCTCAAAGTGTGGCTGATCGGCTGCAGAAAACATGCTACTTCCACGTCACCTAAAGCTATCCTAAATCCCATGCAAATGACGGACAGATATATTTGTTTATCTACACAAGCAAGGACTTTAAATTCAAAGGAAGTGACAGTAATTCAGATAATACATAACCACTGTGCAAAATTATGTGCTGAATTGCTGCCATTACTCTTTCACTAATCTGCAATATGCAGGAACTGTGAATTTAATGAGCTTCATAATTATTTTGTTCTCAAAAATCCTTACTTTTTGGTAATGACATTATTTCAAATGATAATTTTTACACCATGTCCCTAGTCAATCATGTCTATTCTCTGAAAGATGTACCTAAAGTAAAACAGTAAAATCAAGAGAGAGAAGGAGAGTTTGATTTATTTCAAGGACTTTGCACCTTAAATAGTCAGTAAAATATTAAACATCCCTATCAATAACAGGTGGACCGTATTATAAGCTTCCTCATAACTGGAGTTCTTGGGAACAAAATGACATCTTCCTGAAAAGGTGTTGAGAATTTCATTTAGTCCTTTTTATAGTGGGGACCATCAATCTATCTTAACATTTATTGGAGAGAAAATAATTGTCTTTTCTTTTTGGCGATGGTATTTCATTATATGCAGTAGGATAAATAACTACAGTTCAAAGCAAAATAAGATGAAAATGTCCCTGCATTTTTTCCTGGGATTTCTTTTCATCTTCTTGTTTAATTTCATGATGAAAAAAATGTTATAATTAAATTAAGCTTGATTCTGATTTAAATGCGCATCCTAAAGTGAAAGCAGAGAAATGATTTTCGTTTTCAAAGTTGTTATATCCCAATTGATCTTCCACACATTGGCATTATTATCTGATTGTGAAGATATATGCATTTATCAAAAGCTAGAGCCATCTGTCTCAATTCTATGTAATTTCATTACATATTCATCATTTATCTAGTCTGAGTATGTGACATGGGACCCTACTGCCTAGCAATTCTATACTTATTATCACTTCACGCTGTGTTTGGATGGACACAAGGCTGTCAACTTCCATTAATCTACTTTTGATGTAAAAATCATCATCTTGGGATAAGCCTCAGAGCTACAGAATAATCAGGCTTCACTGCTACGTAAATACAGAGGCACCAGCATTTTTATAAAAAAGCCTGCAGCATTTATTCCCGCTTGTCTTTCACCGCCAGTAGGCAGATGTCACCCTGCGGATGCATCTGGGGAATGGAAGTATAAATCTCAGCGGATTTGCACACCTGTGTGTGCAGGCACGCGCTGTCTGAAGGCCGCTGTTACGCTGCCAAGCGCAACTCTCCGCATGCGGAGAGGGCAGGAGTTAACGGGTATAAGGAGAAGTTTTCTAACCCAGGAAACCAGTCATGGTTGCTGGAAGGTCTGGCACAATTAGAGAGTAGGGGCTGCATCAACCCATTGCGAATCTAAAGGTATTTAGCTTCAATCTATCAGAGTAACTTTAAACTGCCAGTTCGTTTCAGAACAGACTTTGGAGAAGTCGTTGCCTGCACGACAATATTTTAAATGCTTGACAGCATAACCAGACATTTTCTTGACCTCTCTAGTAGCACAATGCAGCCATTCCTTTTGCTCTGTGCGTGCTTCAAAGGGGAGAGGCTTCTGGGGGAGACAGGCTCTGAGCTAGATTTTCCCTGAGCACAAACTGGCACCAGCTGACAGCCTGGACTCTGTGTGCTTCTAGTGTTCATGAATTATCTACTGCATCGAAACAAAGATGATAGAGATAACAAAAGACAGTTTGTTATTCATGTGGAACTAAACTCTGATTTTGAAAATGAGGTGAAGTGATTGTAACTACTGCACAGACAACCGTTTGTCTACTTCACATGAATTTCCTTTGCTTCCAATTCCAGGTTGCAAACCCTTTTTGTGAATGCTGTAGTGAGCAAGCTGCCAGGCAAGAAGTATGTGCTTAAACCTACAGCTACTGCAGAATACGTAAATAAATGCAATTTGGTTTTGTGAACATGAATATTCATACTAGAAATCTCGTTTTAAGAAGCGGGCTCGTCCTATCTGGAAGCACAAAGATAGGCTATGATTGGTCTGTCAAAAGGTTATTCCTATCAAAATAGGTCTCAAACTGGACATTAGCACACTTGAAATTTATGAAGCATCCGTAGGGATGATCAGAGAGAGGATTTTATTCCCAATGGCTATCAGCTCTGCTGCTTTGCAGAAATTGTTTTTTCATTGCTGTTTTCCCATCAGTTAAATGGGGATGACAGCACTCACCTTCATCTGTGGATTGCTCTGATCTCTACCAGGGAAAAAGTTCTGTATCACAAATCAACAGCGGTAACAATGGGCTCAGTTACAGAAGTGACAATGACTGATTAACTCACAAGCAGGAAAAAAAGGCTCCTGTTGACAAATACACCTTGTCACTAACCAGAGATCTGCTTGAACAGTTCAGTGCACTGAAACGAAGCCTAAACTCCCAGCACAGTTATTGAACCCCCTGGACAGTGTTCATGGTGGCAGGCAATCTCTTTCTGCTGGGTGGAGGGATTTGCACAGGGAAAGAGAGCACAAGTTCACACACAGTAAATTCACACCCCACTTTATGGAATCTCACTGCATACAGACTTCATGCTGCCAGCTTCTTTCCCAAGGAGGCACAATATATTTTAGTATGCAGAAGCTGTGAGCAGGGAAACCTGAGTGATGCAGAAAACAGTGATGGAGCCTGCTCCCAAACCACAATGTGGGAAGTCATGTTGGAAGTCAACAACGGCCTTCTGAAAGCATTAGGTCTGCAGCAAAAGCAGAATCCCATCATCCCTTATGCTAGATGGATCCAAAACCTAGGACCTGAGTCCCAGAAAGAAGCATTGCCTCATTGTGGACAAGTTGGTCGTGTGCACGTAGCATGACTGGATGTACAAGTATGAAGTGTTTGATCCCAGGGCTCAGTCAGAGAAGACAGTGCTACAAGGGTGAGAACGATCACTGTGGCCAAAGCAAATAGGCTGTTCTGGAAAGCAATGCAGGGCTGCATACAGTCCTCAAGATAGCTCTGAGCCTGCTAATACCTGTGCAGGGGACAGAGGGACCCAGAGCTCTCTAGATCAGCAGCAGTGCTGCCAAGAGACCTTAGCTTTGGATTCATCTCTGGCACCCAAGCAGATGATGATGGCTTGGGGCTTCTCACCACCACAACTGCACTGTGCAGTCTACAAATGCAGTAAATCACTTGGATGCCTTTAAAGCTGTTACCCTCGCTCTTTCTAAAAACAACTTCCTGGCCACTGAAAGCCATTAAACACTCCATTATGTTGCAAATAAACTGTAACTCTGTGTGCAAGTGCTAGTTTGGGTAGATGAAGTCCTTTTGCTTTCCTTACTGCATAGGGCAATTGTCACTTCTGGTATTTTCCCTGCCTTCTACAGCTCCACTGAATGGTCATACTCTGTCAAATAATGGCTACCTTTACTGCAGCTGTTTAGCTAAGTTCTCACCACTGACCAATTTCTCCTCCAGTTATTTAAAGGGGGCTTCACTGGATTTTCAGAGTGCTTCATGGTTCTGATGGCAATAAAGCATATTGTAACAATTCAAATATTTAACTCGAAGGTTTGGTTCGCTTCAGTTAATGTTTAGCCCACCTGTGCCTGTGGACACACACTGATTATAAGTGTCCTCCTTTTACCCAAGTCACAGATTCTGGCAACAAACCCTCCTGTAACTAGAACATTTAGACACACATCGGTCAGAATTAGGAAGGGAACATGTGCCAAGCACCACTGGAAAGCTGGTTATTTGTAACTGTAACTGCTAGCTCTCATCTTTAATTACAATCCAAAGATTTCTTTTTCCTCTTTGCCAAGTGTTCCTGTTAGTTCCGATAATTATAGTGAATACTTACTAAAAATTAGGCCACCTACACAAATCTGTCCCCAAAATAAGTGCTGGAAGCAAATTATAACATCTTCCTGTCATTTCATGGGTATCTCTATCGTCACTAGATTTATGTTCTAATGCTACATTATTACCTATTACCATAGTTGTTAAAACCTTACTTTTCATGCTAATGAAAATGATGAAAGACAGGGGTTTTGACATAAATACTGTAATAAGAACCATATTAATGTGACAGACGATTGCTCCTCTGTGACAGACTATGAAATCTTGTGCAAGAGTTACAGAAGGTTCATTTACATGTCTGCTCATCTATCTCTCCCTACAGAGAAGCGAGGGACTCACGCTCAGTATTGGAGGGATATGAGAATCAGAAGTAAGATGACAAACAAGCGCATCCTAAAAAGAAATGCATCCCAAGACATACTTCCTTTCTTAAGTGCCCATAAGCATAAAATGTCAGGTACAGGACCTAATGTCATACTCCTAAAGCCTGTTTTCAGGCATATAATTATGTACATGTAGGCAAAACTTCCAAAATGTAGGACAGAAGCAGTATCACCGGCAAAATGGGTTTTGTGCTCCTAAGCAAGATCCTTCTGTTTTGAACCTGCAGCATTTTTCTTTCAATGCTTGACTTGCTGGTTTCCAGTCATGCCGCTTCTTTCCATGGCTCTCCTAGCGATTTTCATAGGTTGCACATGTGCTTTGGTTCTGAGGAATATAATCCGACAGTCCTCAAAGAGAGACCTGGCCAATATGCAGCTAGGGAGCCAAGATTCCTAAGGAGGGATGATCAGAAGGGCACTGAAGGGCACTGTGCAGTGGAAAAACAACCAATCATCAGCTAACCATCCTTTGGAGTACTTCAGTCACAGAAGATACGGGCACAAGATCATGCTGGACACTGCTGACACCCTTTTCGCTGATCACACTTGGGTTTACATCATTAATGATCCCTCTGATTTGAACCTAACCGATGACTTGCACGAGGAGATGATAGTTTTTCCATCTCACATTGCTACCTGACCTGCTAATGCCACAATAACTGTGATACTGCATGACAGGTGCCAAATGTAGACTACTCCACCATGAGACAATTCTCCCTACCCTTAAAAGAAAACCCCCTCCAAAGCAAAATCAAATAAGCCACTCACAAAAATCCAACACCCCAGAAAATTAAAGAAAATAATAAATCCAGACTTGTTCCTGTTTTCCACTAGGAAAAAACCCCAATATTTCTTTTTAGAGCTGCTCTCCTTGCAAAGAGAAATAAGGGGATCACATAGATAATTTATTAAAACAGTCATTTGCTGATAATATGTGGACAAAGATAAGTTTCCCCATTTTGAACAATGTAAACATTGTGTCTGTTTGAGGGATCTGGAGGTTGCTTTTAAAGACACATCTTTGCTGTCTCTCTGGCCCCTGTCGCCTTATTTTGATTACCTTTCTGCAAACTTAGAGTCATAACAACATACTTTTCTACACTTCTAGTGTTCAGATGTTTGTTCTTTGGCCTTCCTTGAGCAAGTGGCTAGGACTGATTTCTAATTGGTGTGGAAAGGTGAATTTACTTTTTTCCTCAGTGAGGAAAGTAACTTGGAGGTTGGGGGGGAAGAAGATTCTCTCTCATCTATTTCTTATCCTTGAAAAACTAAATTAAGTGAATTTCCAAGGCTGCTGGTGGCATCACCTTTTGCTTTACAGTTTAGCACATTTTGCTTTAGCAGCAGTTCAAAAGTTCACTATCCTACATCTGATGCCTTCTGCTCACTACAAATGTCTGCAGTACAGCAAAAAGTTAAAAATATTAATTTTAAAGTCGCACACAGGAACCCACAGACCCCATAAAATCAGCACTAGAATGCCTAAGCTGAAAGAGCATCACACAAAATTCCCAAATACTCATTTGCTTTTGTGCCATATGATCAGTTAATGTTGAAGTTTAGGTTTTGCTGGGTTTAAGCTTTCTTCTGCAGGGTGCGAGGTCTGAAATTTTAAAGATTATGAAAAGGAGAAAGGACAAGTACTTAGCAATAAACTAGTATCTTCTGAGGTTCTAGCAAAACCCTCAAAGACTGTCAGTGGAGTTATGAGATATATTAGATACTCTAAGGGCAAGAACTGAGTCACAGAAATTGGCCCTGAGACTGTCAGAGAGACTTTTCCAGTGTGGCTCATTATCACTATTTGCACCGTATACATGAAGTCAGATAGGAAAGACCAACACTAAGAGCCTGCTCTTCATTCCAAGTACACAGCAACAGTGTGGTCAAAGAGGAATGGAAACTGAGCTATGATTACAGGAATCTGCTTGCTCAAGGTCACACAGAACATCCTAACACATTGGTCACCCAGCTTGTTCTGCATCGCTTAACACACCACGCACCACACAACTGAAGTTGCACTCCTGTGTTAAAGACTGTATTTATATGGCACCTCTGTTTCTAGTCTTTTTTTGGGTACAGAAGATACTGTCTTTCATGTCATGCTTTTCCCTCACTATGGGATGCTGCGAAGTCAGCAAGCTTTGATAAAGCTATGAAGTAAGGACCTTTGCATGACTGCAGGGTTACTTTGGGACTCATGACTCTTGTGCACTGGGGAACTGAGCCCTGACAATGATTTATTTGTCAGTGCACTATACTGACAGCCAAATCAGCCAGAGAGCAAGAAAGAAATAAAAGGGCAGGGGGAAAATATTTGAGTTTGAAATTGTTCTGAAAATTTCTAATAAAAAAATCAATTACAAAACAAAAAGATGTTGTATAGTGTCTAAGGCTATGTACGCTGGCCTGCAGCAAGGAGCAAAGTCATTTATCTTCAAGGCAGTGATCACAGACAAAAATAAGAGTGTTTTTTTTTCCTCTCCACTTGAAAATCCTAGGCAAATTGTGTTCCTAATTTGATTTCACCACTTTCAAGAAACCACTTCAATTACTGGTCCTATAGGTTCATGATATCAATTTTCAAACAGCTTCCTAGGCCCCCTTCTCAGAAAACTTCGGTGTCATGGGTTTAAAATTGCAGCTAATAAAACAGCTCAAAAATAACTTAAAAAAAACAGCAGAGAGGAGGGATGCTGCTTGTGGAAAATTGAGGCCTCAGCAGACTAATGTTCAACCCCTCTATCTGAAACATTTAGCAAAGCACCCTCTCAATTTTCAACCACTCGCAGAGCCAACAATCTTTTTCTAGGTAGGTACTGACTGCATCCTTTTTCAGACACAGACCTGACTCTCCTATGTTCTCTCCTCACACAGATGGGGAAATAACGACTGCTAGCACCCTTTGTAAAATTAGCAACAATAAACAAGTTTGTCTTCGTGGAGGAAGAAACCCAAGCAACACAACTGATTGCAGACCTCACCTCCAAATGTCTGATGTCTTCAGCCTCACCACTGAACCACGCATGCCAAAGGGATGTTTCTCCACCAACCGGTACTGCTGAACACCTTAGCCCCTGCTAGCTCCCTGCTTAAGGCCTGTAGCTGTTTAGAAGAAAACACATCTAGGAGCAACAATGTGAATATTACCTACTCTTGCTCCTTAGGATAGTAATCCCGTAAAGTCTCCTTGAAGGAGATAATGTTGTTAGCCTCTTACACTGCTACCTATTTGGTATTTATTACAGCCTCCCCCAACGCTACCAATGGGCTGTCAGACTTGCCAAGAAAGGCCCAAAGCCCACTGCAGCCTGACGCAGTTGCTGAGCAGCAACTGGGTCCTTATAACTCCAAACCTGTTCCACAATACACCATCCTATCCATTCCCTGTCTTCACTGGAACTCCCTCACCACTGACCCGGGAAACCTGCTCTTGGTCCTGTTCAATCTGTCCTCAACTTTCTCTACTCTGCCTTCTCCATGTTCCTCTCTTCTACTGGGCTTGTCCCATGATGCACTAGACAGCCTTTCTACACAATTACGTTTACGGTATGTTTTTCATTTGCTCCATGGTGCTGAGAAGGGGCAGGGTGCAATAAACTGCAAGTATCCTTGAGCTAACCGGTGTCTGGAGACCCCACAGTTAGCCAGGACATAAAGACCATCCCACATCATTAGAAAGTCTGAATCACAACTCAAGCGTATTCTTACCACAGATGGTGGAGATAGACCACAGACTTAAAGAAATGTTTATAGATACTAGAAGTTATATACAGTTCTGGCACATCCTTTTTTCCTGTGCCACTTATTTTCCTGCATGCTATTTGCACCCAAGTAGAATAAAAAGGAATGTAGTGCTATGAGAATATCGCTATCTCAGTTAAGAAAAAGTGTTCAGCTGTGTATACTCCCTACCCAGTTCAGCACCTCCTTTCTCTTGTGTTTCAGGAGCACTGCTAAAAGCTGATGACAAAATTTTGGTTTGGTGACAGTAAGTCATCTGAATACAGTATAAATGAGCACAAAATAAAGAACCTGTCCTGGAAAATAATAAGTAAAATATGATACCACCACTGAAGCATTTTCCTGATGCTCAAGAGTCTATGATATTCCCTAGTTCGAAGATGAGGTATGCCTGTGTTCATGGCATATTTGGCAAGACCTGGAATTGTGTAGACCTTTTTAGTGCATTAAAAAAAAAAAAAAGGGTCACTAATGTGGATTGGTTTGTTTTGGTTTTTTGTGTCTTGTCGGGGTTTTTTTAAGTAAAAAAGTGATAACCTCAACATTCAAGTGCAGATTTCTTTACACAAAGTGACAACTTGCATGTTCACTGCTGACTTTCTGGTTTATACTAAGAAAACTTCTGTGATTCTATGAAATCTTTCCCCCAGTTTTTCTTTTTTTTTTTTTTTTTTAAAGCAATATTTGAAACCAACATGCTAGTTTTATAGAATCACAAAAAGGTTTGGGTTGGAAGGGACCTCAAAGATCATCTAGTTCCTAATCCTCTGCCACGGACAGGGACACCCTCCACCTGACCAGGTTGCCCAAAGCCCCATCCAACCTGGCCTTCAACACTACCAAGGATGCGGTATCTAAAAATAATTTTAAAACCCAATGATATTTACTAGGAGCTTGACATTATTTAACTTAAAGAAAAAAATTGTCATCTTTATTTTTCAAAAGATATGTGTAACTCAATGCTGCATTCATTGTATTTCTCATTATCAGTTATTCTTAAACTACAAACTCAAACACCAACACATATGACTCAGTATTTATCATTCTGAAGCACAAAACCTAAAGGCAAAAATGACACCTGCAAGAATGTTAAGGGAGAATTTGCCCTGAAAAATGATCAAATAAAATCAGGATCTTCTTATTCAACAGTCAATTCACCTTGTCTATTCAGACACACCTCCTCATTTTCTTATGAATAACAGACCTTTAATCAGTATTCTCCGACAACTATTGGCATAACTCCCCAGGAATGAACTATTTATTCTTTCCTGGAATCACATGAAACCTTTGTATTTTCCTATCCATTCCCATGCTGCCACCTTTAAGTATTTCTAAATTACAAATTGGGCTGTGAAATTAAGAGATTGGCTTCACAAAAAGAAACAAAACAACCAAAACCAACCAATAAAAAAAAAACCCAACCCACATCAAATAACCCCAACCCAAAACAAAACACTACCCCCAACATAAAAAAAAAAACAAAAACAAAAACAAAAAAAGTAGATGAGAGAAGAGAGGAAGTAGTTTCATTTCCTTTTTTTCTTATCTCTGTGTTCAATATAAGGTGATTTCCAAGCATTTCTTCTGGTGCTACAGACTTCACCAACTTGATTCAGAAAGACAAGATCACAGGGAAAAATAATACCACGAGAGCTATGCTGAACTCACAAGAGATGGAAACAGTGTGCTCAGAGCAGAATAAACCCAAAGAAGCTCTGATCTGCTGATCCTGAAAGCTGTATTTAAGCATGGCACCAAAGAAGTAAGTTTCAAAGCACAGACACACTTTGTAAAGCAAACCTTCTGTGATGTGGCCTATGAAAATCACTCAATGAGCTAAGATAACTTTTCAAGTTAAGGGATACAGTCTAGTATTTGGCACCCACAAAATTTCTGCCCATAAATGATGTTGCAGAGACAATCACACTCATGCTCAGACTTCCACTGAAATGCAGTGCCTAAAACCAGAAGTGAAGGCCCCATATGACCAGCAGACTATGAAGAAGAAACAAGATCTCCACAGTGAAACTGGACTTCAAGTGGCCTCTGAATACTTCCCTTCCTGC
>VZTU01021204.1:514482-639259 GCA_013400835.1 Zapornia atra
TCTGAATACTTCCCTTCCTGCCGTAAGGAGCTGACCTGTGGAGAGACAGCAAGGTGGGATGGCTCCAAGCCTCTTTACTTTATAATAAATTTATAGTATTTATAAATAAGATGATTTATAGTAAAGTCTACTGAAATCAACACAACTGGGAGTTTACTTTTTACAGCATATTTTTCTCTGCATAGAAATACTGTAAAACAAACCTTTCTTGATGTAAAAACTGTTTACATAAAAGGTAATGTTATTGTGTTTATATCCAGGTCATGCCAGAATAATGTATTTGACTAAAATAGTTACAGTAAATTTTTACACCGTAAAATGTGCTGCGTATCAGACATAACTGTGAGCCTTCCTCCCTTCCATATTTATGAACTTCAGTATGGAAGCTAAAAAGCAAGTGATTTGAACAGATGTGATGTTGATGGGACTCTGCTCTTTCTAGAATTTCATGTTGCGCTATCATAAGCCAGCTGGGAGACGAAAGAAACAGCCTTATGAAATTCCTTCAGCATGCTTGTGTTTAGCATATAGGATGTACAGTTCTTGAGTCACATTTTTTCCTTTTCTTTAAATAGCAAACTGTTTGTAATACACTCCACATACAGAAACCCCAAGAGATGCAAAGCTTTCAAGAGCAGTATGAAATAGCTTCTGCCCAAAGGTTCAATGAGAAATCTGCAATTTCAGTCACCCTCCAATAAAAATGGAGAAAGGTGTAGTCCCACTGAGTACAAATATGGAAATACTTCTGTTGGTAAAATAACTGCAACAGTTCTCTCTCAAAATACCAACAGAGCTTTTGCATGACACCGCAGCATTTTTACTAAGATAAGCATAGCTACCTGCACAACTGTTGATATTGCACAGGACCTGGAGTTCCCAACAGATTCAGATTGTCCAATATTGTCAGTGCACAAAGACGTGGCATGAACTCACTACAGTCTGATTAATATGGCCTCAAAACAGAGAATGGAAAATTCCTGAGAAGTGATAACCCGTCAGGACTTTATGGGGACACTACACCAATGCAAACGTGCAAATACCAGATAAAAGCAGATGGTGTAGATGTAGTCTTCATTTCTAATAATAATGACTGCATTGTGGAAACATGTCTCTTGTTTGCTTCCAATGAGATGGGTGGAGATAAATAGAAGCAGGCTTCACAAAAACTCGGAATTTTAAAATCTCTGTTAAATTATTTGCTCTATCAAACAAGATGATGCCCCAGCAGAAAATCTGTGGAAACTGTACTTTGGTTTCTAAACCCTTATTATTGTAGGGTCAGGAGGAATTCTCCATCTTAACATATAATTAAACTTAATGGGAAATGCTTAATTAAATTAAGAAACGCAAGAAAATCCCCACAGGCTACAAGAACCCTGATTGCAGTGTTGCAGTAAGCCTAAACAAGGCTTAACATACTGTAGGGCACACAGGGCCAAAGCCTCTAGACTATTTTTAACATGTAGCATAATATTGGTAATTAGAAATAGGAAGTGTTATATATACTCATGCCAAGATTCACAAGGGGAATCTCATCAAGTAATAATTGAAGGTCTTCCGCTAGTGCAGTATGATACACAGTCAGCTTTAGGAAAAGACCAACCTACATCATCAGCATCTGGATTCAGAATTTGAGAACCTGCATTTTCTGGTTAGTAAGAACAGGGTAGCAGGCTTGTCATTATTACAAACAAAATAGACCCAAATAGAGGCTACAGATGCTTCCTAACACTCAAGCCCATCTCTTACTACTAAGAGGGGGCTATATTTAAACATGATGACCTCCTGCAATTTCTGATGAAACCCATGGAGACTTTATGTACATTAGGGGTGAAAATACTCAATATCTGTCCAATGGAAAGGGAATTGTGAATTATTTGTAAAGCAGTACCAGATCCAAACCAAAAGGAGTTATTAAAGTACCCATGAAAAACCTTAAGCAAGAAGATTATAAAAGGAGAGCTATGTCATAGAATACTTAAAGTACCAGGAGGCTGCTTAAGGTGTCCCCAGAGCTTTTTCTTCTCCCGACTGGACAAACACAAAGCTCTCAGCCTGTCTTCACAGGGGATGTGCTTCAGGGAATGATATAAAACCATGTATTGCCCAATTACTTGGAGCTACAGTAGAGGGCAAAATGTGCCTGTTTCTGTCAATGCACTGCATTTCAAAATCTAAATATAATAGGCTTAGTACCAAAGTCAAATTTAAACTGAAACAGAAAAGCAATGTTTTCTCTGATTCACACCCTGCTAGTTACATTTGTAAGAAAGTTTTAATGCAGGTTTGTAGAAAAATCCAGTAATCGGTTCCTCATATAATCTGATCATCTTTTTTGCCCTCTGATCACCATTGTGGCCCTCCTCTGGACTTGCTCCAAAAGGCCCATGCCCTTCTTATGATGGGGGCCCCAGATCTGGACATGGTACTCCAGATGAGGTCTCAGGACAGCAGAGTAGAGGGGCAGAGTCACCTCCCTCAACCTGTTGGTCACTCTTTAGCCTAATCTGATCCTTGGCTACTTGTACAGCTTCTCTGTATTCCTCCCAGGCTATCTGCCCTTGCTTCCACCCTCTGTTGGCTTCCTTTTTGTGTTTGAGTTTCTCCAGGACCTCCTTGTTCATCTACACAGTCTTTCTGGTGATTTTGCCGAATCGCCTTTTGGTTGGGATATATTGCTCCTGAGCTTGGAGGAGGTGATCCTTGAATAATAACCATCTTTCTCAGGCCTCTCTTCCCTTTAGGGATAACAAAAATCAGGAGTAATCAGAAAATTTTCAGATTAAAAGATATGATGGAAAATTGCTGTAAGGCAACATGGTTTCACTTGTGTGTCATGGTTTAATCTCAGTGGGTAACTAAGCACCAGGCAGCTGCTCGCTCACACTTTCCATCACAAGGGGATGGAGGGGAGAATGGGAAATACCTCTTGGGTTGAGATAAAGACAGTTTAATATGATAACAAAAGAAATTAATAATAACTAATAACAATAGCAATAACATAAGTCATGAACAAATACTTTTTCTCACCACATGTAAAAGGAAGATAAAACAACCTGATTCTCAGTCTGTTTCCAAGCAGCAATCCTACCTCCCAGCTTTCTCCCCTAGTCATATACAGATCATGATGTTCTATGGCTGGGAATAACCCTTCGGCCAGGCTGGGCCAGCTGTCCTGGCTGTGCTCTCCCAGCTTCTTGTGCACCTGGCAATGTGTGAAAAGCTGAAGAGTCCTTGACTGACTGTAGACACTACAACTACCCAGCAACAACAAAAACCATCACTGTGGTATTAACATTATTCTCACACTAAATCCAAACCACAGAACTACACCAGCTCAGCCGAAACCAGGACATTGGGTCAAGTGTAAAAGTTTCCCCTGATCCAAACTGATGCAGCTCTACTAAAACTACAGGTTTCTGTATGCAAGCTCTGCAGAGTCCATACAGACAGAATATTATCTCATCTTCACCATGTTAAATATGTTGAATTCACTAGTAATCTATTAATTTCTGGAACAACTGAAACTACCACCCCCAAGTAAAGACCAAACCAAAAATACATCTGAAACTTAAGTAAAACATTTCCTCAGACAAACATACATTCATTACAGAGATGATCAGAGATTTGTATCCCACTGAAAGTCTATACAAAATAGTAAAGTATCACCAAGGAAAGATAATGTTATGAATGTCTTAGTCTTTTAAGGGCAATCCTTCATCTCTCTTTTCACCAAAATTCAGCTTTCCTTGTCATTTCACAAGCACTCATAAATCATTGCATCATCAAACAAAACCCCTACTGTACTAAATGCAAGGATAACAAAAGGAAGAGCATTTTAATGAGACACTTAGTTATGCTGTACTGTAATATTCCTGAAAGGCTTCTTTTGATATTTTTCATTTGCTCATCTTCTTTCTGGAGTGGATTTGGGGTTGGCTGCTCCCCTTAAACAGTCTGTTAGATGGGCATCACAACTCTGGAAACTACCTTTTTCTCTACAGGAACCTATTTAGCCCCACTTCCTCAGCACAAAAGGTGCACAAAAGCACCTAGCTCAATTTGACAAACCTCCAAAATGATGAGTTCCTTGCAGCTCCTCTTGGATGGATAAATAGGGACTAGGCATGTGGAACATCTATCTCTGAAGACAATTTTTTTTTAAAAAGTATTCTGCCTTCTTCCTATATTTACCACCTCTTTTACTGACTTCCTACCTACTTGTTTCTTTTCTTTAGTGTAGTAAGTAAATGAAAAGAATGTTAAAGTATTAAGACGACATTCAGGTTTCTAAACTGCTTCATTTTAAAAAAAACCCCAAACAGTAGATTGTTTGCAGGGGTAAAAGCTATCTGTCATCTTAATGCAAGAGTTTGCAACTGTCATCCCTGGTTAAATCCTTATACTTACACTAAGGAATCACATGAATAGAATCACAGTAGAAAAAGCAGGTGAAATAATTTTGTAACAGTAAGAAGAGGGAAAATTAGATTTAAACCCTGCCTCCACAAAAAGATCCTAAAGTAATGTAGTTTTCAACAGAATTATAGTTAAACCACAAGCTATGCTACTCAGAACAGGTTTCCTTTTTTAGTTTTTAAATTAAAATATTATTTTCATTTCTCACCTGTGCAGACACTGTACCCTTCAAGCTTTTGTCTTCATCCTAGACCACACAAATAGGAGAAAAAGTATGAACACCCCTTGTACTTGGGACAATCAAGAGCACAGAATGTACTGCAAAAGCCTGATGGTTTTGATCCTGAACTAATACTTGTGTGACAAACCCACTCTCTTCTAATTATAAAGTCCCAAGAGTAAAAAAAAAATGTTCAAACTCCTTAAGCGTCTTAAGAGTGTTTGACATCTCTGGATCCTTTAGGTTTTGTGAGATCTCAACAAAATGCATTGCACAAGCTGTTTTTGTCAAATTGTGACCCTGTTAGAACAGTTAAGTTTGGGGCTCTGAAGGTCTGCAGTCACTGGTGCAGATCAAGGATACCATGCATATTTCAAGGATGCAATCAAACCACCCAGACACAGTGCATGATGACAGGACTCAAAGCAGAATCCACGTTATTGACAACAGAAACTTGAGTTTGCTGACATCACTTCCAGCAGTCTTTGACTAACATATTCCACCATCACAGTTTGCAATTCGCAACACAGAGATAACAAGCATAAAACAACACACTTTCCTAAGCAAGGCAGACATGATTGAGGTGAAAAAGTCATAGAACAGATTCTCATAGGAGCTATGCTGAGATGCATGGAGGACAGGGAGTTGATTCAAGACAGCCAGCATGGCTTTACTAGGGGCAAGTCCTGCCTCACCAATCTAGTGACTTTCTACAATGGAGTAACTACATCAGTGGACAAGGGAAGAGCTACACATGTTATCAATCCGGATCTCTGCAAGGCCTTTGATGCAGTCCCTCACAACATCCTTCTCTCTAAGTTGGAGAGATATGGATTTGTGGACTGTTCAGTGGATAAGGAATTGGCTGGATGGTCGCATCCAGGGGTGGTGGTCAATGGCTCAAATCCAGAAGGAAAATTGCGATAAGCAGGGGGGTTGGACTAGATGACCTTTAAAGGTCCCTTCCAACCTAACACATTCTATGATTCTAATTACTTGTAACAGACTAAGGTCAGTCTACATGTCCCTACTGGTACCTACATGTATTAGCTAATCCTTAATTTTGAGGCATTGTGCCAAATCTCAAGCAACTGCTAAATTGTTCTATTGAAGCAGCATAAGACTATAAGAAGGAACTGCCTTAATGGCTCTGGATACCTTTGGACCACCAGGTCGGCTGGAAAAATCACAAGCCAACTTCAGCTTTTATCTCATTTCATATCACCTCCCTTACAATAACGAGTTCAAAACATACTTATCATTCCAGCTATAACCAAGAACTAATGCTACCTCTTCTTACATGAAGAAGCCTCTAAGCCTCACACTGAAGCCTCTAAGTCATGCTGTAGTCCAAACATAACCCTCCTTGAAATGTTCTTGTTTAATTACCATTAATAGGGATCAGATTTGTGCATGTGTGGGGCCTTGTCTGATGGCAGCATGGGACTTCTGAAAAGACAGAAGAAAGCAGCAGCATCCTTGCAAGAAAAAGAGGTCTGTGCCTTGCCTCATAAAACCTTGGGCTTCTAAAATATTAACTTTGCTTGACAGTATATTTCTAGTTTGTACAGCTTTAAGCTTAACTGTCTGTCAGAAAAAATATATAAATCTGATTGCCCCTGTCAGAGCCAGATATGCTTTAGCTCTCAGACTTTCCAGAAATGATGTTACTTATCCTTCAGAGACGGAAGTGGTGTGCTGCCAGTACAACCAGCATCTCATTATAGAGCCTGAAGCAGTTAATGCTGGTTTTGTGCAATGCTGAATGCATTTGGGAGCACACTGACAACAGAAGGGGCAGAATAGCCATCCTCAACACACCGGGGAGTGGGCCCACATGAGTGGTCTGCCTGGACCCATGGAAGGTAGAGGTGGGAGACAGCTGAAAGATCCACTTCAGCTGGATGACTGCCACAGGGAATCCAGAACAGCTCCATCTGCTTAAACAGGGAAAATTCCTGCAGAGGGATAACCTAAACCAAACCACATTCCCATGGTGGCTGTCATGCAAACCACAGCCTCTCTATCAGCTAGGCCTGGAGTAGATTACACATTGGTTAGTTAATGTGTGTGCTTCTGTTCTACAATAGGATCAGTTCGATGGGACATTTATACTTCCAAGTAAAGTCAAGGCATTCTTGAGCATGTATATGCGTACACCACACAGGCAGTGTCTCTGCAGTGGTTTAACTCAGCAGGTGGTTAGCTACAACAATCACACAGCCATTCACTCATTCCTGCCTCCAAGCAGGATGGGGGAGGGAGATGAAAATGGAAAAAAGCAAAAAAACCTTGTGGGTTGAGATAAAGACAATATTAAAAAAAAAAAAAGGATGATAATAATAATAGAATGTACAAAACAAGTGATGAACAGCACAATTCCTCACCATGCAAAGTAAAGGTTTTGCAACACTTTGAGCTGACCTGCGCCCTCCCTCCCCATCCTCCCCACCCCCAGGCAACATGATTTTGTATGCTATGGAATATCCCTTTGGCCAATTAGGGTCAGCTGCACTGGCCAAGCCCCATCCCAGTTTCTCAGGCATGCCTCACCTTCTCATTCAGCATGAGAAGCTGAAAAGTCCTTCACTGCTTGGCAACAACTGAAAACATCAATGTGTTATCAACATGACACTCATCCTAAATCCAAGACACAGCACTATACCAGCTGCTGGAAGGAAAATTAACTGTATTCCTGCCAAAACCAGGACACTCTCCTCCCTTTTTACTATGTTCAGCATTGTGTTGACAAGTCTCAGATAGAGGTACAACTCAGTCACTAGCTGGCCTTTTATTTCTTCTTCCATACTCTTCCCCGCAAAAAAGCAGGGCTACAGGTTTACCTAGTTGGGCTAGGATGGTCCAACTCTCCTGCCTCTTGCCTCTGAGCTGAATACTAATCTATATCCTCCCAGAAGGTTTCTGTGGTAACCTCAGGAAACAGCCCCATTCTTGTTGCACAGAGAGAGCCAAGAAAGGAAAAAAGCAAAGCAAGATCTAGAGACTGATTTGTGGGGAATTTTCCATTTGTTTCACCAAAACAAACAACAAAATTCAGGTTCAAATGATATTTTTTTCCCAATGCGATCTTCGTTAGGTCCCATTGCACATATGCATTTTGACAGCCTTTAATTAAAGAACCATATGTTCCATTTCTACAGGGTCTCAGAATATTAGCTTATGCAGGCCCCACAAATTGAAAAGTCTTGGTAGAAAGCTGATTGAAGGATCTACATAAGCAGAATGATTAGTGTTAACTGCAAGACTTTTTGACTGATCGATCTGTTTGGGGTTTTTTTGTGGTTTGCTTGTCAGAGGGACCACTGTGTATTAGAAGAGTCCTTTAAACAAATCAGTAAGTAATGAGAATTGCAACACTAATAACCATTCCATGAAAGTTTCTTCTTAGGAATAAAAATAACGTTAGCTTTTATCACATGCTGTGTTTTTCTAGCATAGTTTTTCCATCTTTGAATAATGACTTGGGTATAAAATAAAACTGCTAATTTGCTACACTTGAGTTCTCACTCTCACAACTGCTGGGCTTTAAGCTTCATCTGCTGAAACCTGTATTTTGCATATGCCTCAGAAATACTGCGAGGTATTACGGTATTGCTTCTGAGAGCTTTAAAGGGCTCAAAAATGGTTAAGGGGCCCCAGTGACAACCCATACTGCATGAATTCTCCATGTGCTGGTAGAGCAGCTGCTAAAACCAATTAGGTCATTATTCAATTTCTCATTTTTTTCTTTAACATGAGAGAAAAATACAAACCTTAAAAGTTTCCCATATGATTTCAATAAAGCCTGTTCCTTTCAGCATATAAACCCGGTGAAACTATTAAAGGAACGAGGCCTGTCAACAGGACCTTTGCCTTAAAACAAGGATCAATAATATCAAGATGGCATGTAGTTGGGATAATGGTCCCAGCATTTCATCTCAGGACTACTCTACTCATTTTGAACATGTTCTCAGGCTTATTTTAGACTGTGTTTAATCATGTAATTCCCAGCGTTTTGTAGTGCAATAATGTTGAAATCTTGACTGTTATCTGCATTTCATTTCCCCACCTTAACTTAGGTCTAAAAATAATAGTTTCAGAACCATAACAGCTCAAACATTTCCCTATTAGCAAAAAGCTTATTCCTGAGCTCGTTCCAGGGGCAATTACATTGGAAAAGCAAAAGCTTCAGAAACCCCTGACAGTAGGAAAGGTTCAACCCAATATCCACAAGTGCATGAAAACAAAACATATCTTAGGATTATGTGGAAAAAAATGGCCTCAGACTATAGCCAAGACCTTACAAGAGCTAGGCTATGCTAAAAAGCATAACCTTGCTATGTGAAGCACATTTCCACAGCAGGTGTCACATAGGTCCTGCAAAGTAAACTGTCAAGCTCAGTGCTGAATTATTCCATGCCACAAGACCATCTGAAGAAGTTTCTTGCCATAGAGCAGCCCTCTAAATGCGCTGTGCACTTCCTAGACCTCACGTTTAGCTTAAGCTCTGCTACCTTTCCAAGACTCCTATACTTTTGCAATGCCATTTAACAGAGGTTCCTTGCTTCAAAAGGCCTTCTTAAAAGCAAAAGCTTTTGGTCTTCAGCTCCACCATCATCATCAGCTAAGATGCACCACATGCAAACCACCTGGGATTATGTCAGTTCCTCCCACTCTTTCTTACTCACATGCTTCTCCTCCTCACATAAGTCCAAGTAGGATGAAGAAGAAGAGGGCTTTGGTAGAGGACTGTAACAGAAATTACTGACTCTTATGTCAGAAACATAATCCATGTTCTAGGAAGAAATCTGCATGTTTTAAGAAGTGGGGAGCAGAAATATGAGGTTTGGTGGGAAAGTCCTTGGGTGTCTCAAACAAAAGAATTATTTTTTTTTCTGAATTCAGACACCTACACACAAAGTAATGAAGCTTCCAGTCTGTGTAAACTTCCTCACCCATCAGCCAGATTCTGTTACAATTCCTTTTCCTTGAACCAGGCAGTCAGCCTGAACTTGAAAGGTAAGCTGAGATGACTGCATGAACGAGCTTTCTTGCAAAAGCATCAGTATTTTCCACTAGAATCCAGACTAGGAAACCCACTAAATATGCCCTCCTCATGGCACTTTTGCTTTTCTACAGTAGGTCCCAGTCAGTCCCTGAAAATGCAAACATCAACCATATCCTGGAGTGCATCAAGCACAGCATTGCCAGCTGGTCCAGGGAGGGGTCTGTCCCGCTCTCACTGCACTGGTGCAGCCTCACCTTGAGTATTGGGTGCAGTTTTGGGTGTCACAGTACAAGAGGGGCACAAAAATATTGGAGAGTGTCCAGAGGAGAGCAATGGGAATGGAGAAGGGTCTGGAGAGGAAGCCTTATGAGGAGAGGCTGAAATGCCTTGGTTTGTTCAGCCTGGAGAGAAGGAGACTGAGGGGAGACCTCATTGTGGTCTATGGCTTCCTGATGAGGGGGAAGGGGAGCCACTGACCTCTCTTTAGTGACCAGTGATAGAATCCAGCAGAAAAGTATGAAGCTGCAACAGGGGAGGTTTAGGTTGGATATTAGGAAGAGGTTCTTTACTGAGGGTGGTAGGGCACTGGAACAGGCTCCCCAGGGAAGTGGTCACAGCACCAAACTTGACTGAGTTCCAGAAGCATCTGGACGATGCATTCAGTCACATGTTCCAACTCATCTGGCCCTATGCGGAACCAGAAGTTGGACTTGATGATCCTTATGGGTCCCTCCCAACTCAGGATATTCTATGCAAAAATCAAAACCAGGAGGAGGAGGGCTGTTTTGGATTTTAGCTGCAAGTGGTGGAATTGTTACAAAGCACAGGCTACAGAGGCATGTAAGATCAAGAACTCTTCATAACAAACACTTGACACTTGACAAATACACAGAGAAGAAATGTATTCCAACCAAAATTTCTCAGCAGTTTAGAAAACAAAATTAGTGTGCAGAAAAAGAAGAATACATGCAAGAGGGGTTATTTTATGAGTGTTTCGTTTGATTACAAATCAACAAAAAACCCCACAACCCCTTCAGCTGGTGTCAGTACTTGCTGATGGTTCTCTCTGATCAGAACCTGGCCTGATTCTGCCAGTGCCTTCCTCACATGTCATGGTGTCACAATTTTTACATTGCTGATGCCATGGATTGCCCTTATTGGCTCCAAGTCTGCTAAAAAACCCTCCAGAACAAGGCAATTAACATCTAAAAATAATCATCACCAGCATGCACCTGTGCATCGAGCCATGTCATAGTACATTTCAGAGAAGAGAGATGCCATCTGTGAACCCTAGCCAGTTTGTGCCAGCTGGACCTCCAACACTACTATGACTCCGTGTCTCAAAATATGACACTTGGCACCCTGTCCTGTAGGGTTTCCGCTGCAGCATTCATTTTCAAAAAGCACTATAAAAAGGAAGAAAAAAAGCTCCTAGCCCAGTTGACAGCATATAGCAAATTAGTTGTGCTTTTAATCTTTTTGTTACATATTCTCCAATTCAGGCATCTTTGCTCCTGGCACTGTTGCACACAGATTTAAAACATTCAAAGACACATGCCCTCTCCTAGTGTTGCTCTCATCTAAACTGGAGTTTTCCATACCTATCAGCCTCAGTAACACATTCAGCAGGGAGGCACCTCCATGCTCTCTTCATGTGAATAAAGATGTTTGAACACCTCCTGAATATGCACAGGTGACCAAGAAGTGCAGATCATGTCACTCCTTGCTCAAGTCAAGTTCCATAGAAATGACCTGAATGAAGACACCAGCCTTCTTGGTAAAGATAATACAGTTGATGAATAATGATACATCTTCTGTGATAGCAATTTCATTCACTGAACAGATTTGACAGTACAGTGAGGTTATTATGCATTATTTTTAGTACTAGAAATCAATGGCACTATTGTCCTTTTCAGTTCAATTTGATTTAGATGAAGCTCGGTGTGCGGAGAGAATAATGAGGAGCACTGCCTTACATTAAATGGAAACAGAAATCATGTTCTTAGCAGGGTGTGTTTTATGATCAGGCGATTGTTCTGCGAACAGCTTCTTATTTCAATATTTTGGATGTTTAAATAAAGTATGTGCTCGAGACAGATGGAAGTCTTTCAGGAAATAAATTTCCCCAGCAGAAAAATGACAAATTCGTTTCCGAGGAGAGCTGCTGTCAACATGATTCTCAAGGGCCTGATGTAGAGCGAATGGACACTGAACTAATGAGGGAGGAAGATACCACTGAAGAATAATCATGTGACTTGGCATCTGCCCAAGCCTGAGCTTGAGTTCCTAATCTGAACAAGGGTTTGAGCCTGGAGCTTCATTCACCAAAACAGGTCCCCTAGTCTATCCTACTGCCTCTTGATGAAAAACTTTGCAAAGATCTCATTTTATTTTACTGTAGAATTGATTTTTTCCATACATCCTTTTAAATGTCAAACATTTTTGCAAGGCAGAAAAAATACTTTCTTCTAATCAAGGAAATCAGCGGGACAGTTCTCCTTATGGAGCTGTGTCAGAGGACTTCAGTTTTCATCTATTGACATGAGCAACTAAAAAGCTCACAGTTTTACCCTCCAGAAAAATAAATGCAAGCTACCTCCCCTCTTTTGAATAAAATAGATGCAGCCACTTTTTACTGTAAGTCTGGGTGACAAATTTCCTGATCATACCTTGCCTTTCCCTAGCGTTAGAAGACTTACTTGCCTCCTACTCAGGCTTTGCCTCTGCCAGCTTTTGAATCTGCATCTGTGCTGCACAGAAATCTATTCTGCATGAAAAATACATGAACAAGAAATTTCCTGGTGATGATTACTCCAATATGTCTATTTCATTAAATCCATTTATTAATCAAATGACAATAACAAAACCCTCCTGTTGCGTGTTCCTTTAGACTCAAGGGAGCCTGAAACACGAAGACACTTGCAAGAGTGGCAGCTCACGCAGTACTTCTGGCAGAAGCTAGCTAGTTGTGTACGCTCTTTGTCAAGACACCACACCACTTAAACAGGGTCTCTCAACAGTACCCATTCACCTGTTTTGTCAAGGCCACCCCGTGATCTATTCAGGTACCAGGAGGTAGCTCTAGTCGGAGAGCTCCACCACAGACAGCATGTGGCGATTTCCGTAAACTTTTGAGGGCTGGAAAAGGAACAAAAGCTGCGGCTAGCTGAAGAGTCACATCTAGGTTTGTACATCGCATTCGGGGCTCAGCCAGTCAAATGTGAGCTCCAGCACTCATTTCATGTCTTAAGATGCAGACAATGCAGACACCTCGTGCCAGTAGATGGCACTCTGCTAATGACCTACGCACACTTACAGCCGTACACGATTTCTGCAGCAAATAAAGAGACTGCAGCCCATTCTGTCTGCTCGGGGGGAGGGGGGAGGGGGGAGACAGAGTGTTGTTGACAGGAGATGCCCAGCTCCATCTCTAGACCCTTTTCTTGATACAAAAGCATAGCTCATCTCTCCATACTGACCTAAGCTGTGCCAGTTGATGCACATCCTTCCCATCTGCAACGTAGGCACAGACAGGAGGCTTCATGCCCTGCTTAACCAGCCACCCACCTCCTTACAACTTCACCTGCAGCACAGGACTGATTCTGTCTTTGAGACCAAAGGTTAGGCTTGAGGAAGAAGTTATGCAATGACTGTTGCAGAGAGAAGTGGCAAATTGCAGAATAATCCTCTCCTAGACAGGAAACACATCTGAAGAAACTCTTTCTTCTAAGAGCAAACCAGCATGCCATAATGTTGAATTACACATGGTGGTTAGCCAACTCCAGTCACTCTGAAGACCTTCAGCTCTCCTCAGCAGGAACCAAGGTGCTATATGCCAGTGATGCAACATCTTGGCAAAGAATTTTCTCACTGTACCAGTGTACAGGCACAAATTACAAGAAGCTCTCAGTTCTGTCCCACAGATTCAGAACAAATCAGGTAACTGATGCTTCTGAAAACATGAGAGAAAGCCTGAGTTCTCCAGTAAGAGGAAAAAAAAAAAAACTTTTCACCAGTTACCCTCTTCAACACAATCACGCAGTTCTACTAAGGCTTTTCTCAAACACTCAGCACACCACTGTAGGGGAACTTCATAGCATTTCTAAGTCAGAGAGACTGTATCTGCAACATTACCATTCTTGCTGGCATCATCCTAATTAAGACCACTTCTTCACTCCCAAGAGGCAGCCTTGACTATGGGCACCACTGGATGCCTTCAAAGAGAAGGCATTTCCTCTGAAAGCAGCACTCCTGTGGCACTGAATAGCAGACTTCTCGCTTGCTTACAACAACTTTCTCCTTTTGGTTAGAAAGTAACAAATTATCCTCTTTCACTTTGATCCCACTTTGCTAAACTATCATGCTTTAAACGATTTTTCTGTTAAGTATGTAGGACAGGAGGGAAAAAAAGAAAAAGGAAAAAAAAAAAGAATGAAAGAATGCTCTTGGAAAATAGGACACAATAAGTGCCTCCACTAGACCGAGTATCAGCTAGACACCCAGAAGCAAGAGGAGGTGACAGCTTCCACGCGCTGGTGCTTTTTAGTTCATCCCAATAAATAGCCTCACTTTGATACCCTGCCCAAACTGAGGTGCCCAATAGCAGGCTGAAAGCTGCATCTCATCCGTTAACAGTTAAATTCCCCTTTAAGGCATATTATCCACAAAACACAACCTGGGGCACACAGAGATGAAATTCCAGGTCTGTTGTAAAAAGATGAGACAATTTATTGATATCAGCTTGGAAACACCAGCCTCCAACCAGAAAGCTCATTTTTCTCCATCATAGCCTGAAAACATATACTTCTGGTAGTTGTAAAGCTTTCAAGTAATGAGGCTTCAGGCTGCATTACCAATCAAAATCCATTAAATGGTCTATTTAATATAGCAGAAAAAATTCATAAGCGTTCAAATGAAGTTTAACAAAAATCTAACCCACTTGAGTTACTCAAATTCTGCTAAGGCTTTAATAGAGCTTGAGCGTGTTCACCCTAAGATGGTGAAAGCCACAAACAATGTTGTTTAGAGCAGGAATGAAAAACTTTTTCCATTAGACAGCAGGTGCCTATTTGAATTTTCCACTCCTGTGAATATATGATTTATGGCTGGAGTGACGGATTCAATATCTGGCCGGGAGAGTGACTCCTGCACACAAATTCCACTTCAGGTAAATAACTTCAAATTTTAAGTACTGGCAAAGGCTGTCCCCCTCCCTTCAGTCTGCCTTCTCTATGTGTGTAAAAGGTCCTCTAATAAGCACAGATTAGATGACAAGCTGAGCATGTCAACAGCAAAATGCTGTTATGAAAAGGCAAATGTCTAAGACATAAAAAAGGAGGCAAGTCTATACGTAGAAAACCGTATCCTTCTCCCCTGCTCTACAATAGCTTTAGCACTGTGTCTGCTTTGAAGTGACATCCTCAAGAAGGCTACTTTCACTGATATCAAGGAATCCAAAGTAAGTTATGAAAATCAGGAAGCGTAGAAAAAACTTGCATAGAAAATATGCACAATGCCACTGTCAGTGGTATCATCTCTGCAGGTATTTTAGTACAAAGTCTGAAAGTTATTTTAGTACATGCATCTTCCCATAAGCATGAGCATAAAAAGTGATCATTCAGACAGAGAATGTTTCTACATATAAATGTGATCTCACTAAAAAAAAAAAAAGAGTATTTTAAACCTTGCAGCTGCCCATAAGCGTACAAATGCTTGAGGTTGGTTTACAGGACAAGACAAATATTAATGGAACATCACTATTATAAATCTTTGCAGCTGACCATGCTGCTTGCTGAAAAGATGAAGAGCTAACAAATATGAAGAAAACTGCTTGTGTCCAAACTACAACTTTGGATTTCAGTGCCCATTTCTGGATAAGGTACTACTTTCTCCCATTTAACTGTGTTGCCCTGTCTGAGGCATACGTTAGGGCTGGAAGTTTGAAAACACAGAAGAGCACAAAACCCAGGGATTTTTTGCAACTGCTTTGACAGTGGAGCAAGCTGAAATAAGGTACACACAACTGCCACAGAAGTGGTTGGTCAAACTCTGAATTCTGGAGCAGTTTCAACTCTATTTTCACTAAGAGTTGCTTTTCACCTCTTACTTGTTATTGATTTTGAGTGGCCTTAGAGTCCATTTGTGAAAGAGTAAGGATGCTTCTCATCCCACATCCATTTGAAATGGCCGCTATTGGCAGGCTTCTACAATTTTAAAGCAGATATGTGGCTGTGTGTTTGTAGTTGTGGGTTCATGCATTCCACTTAGCAGCTTTTCGTGGCTTCATACGGCCCCTCTCAAAAGTTCTTAGGGGCTGTTTCTCTGGCTGTAGAGATACCGGTGCTAGATATAACTGAGCTGCCTTACATACACACCTCTGGGCAGCATCAGAGTTATTAACAGCACACATAGGTGGAGCAGGCAGCTGCATACTGAAAAAAAACCCTTGCTGGTCAAGCTGGCTGCATCAGTTTTTGTGATCCCCTTAGCCATCCGTAAGGCATAAAATACCTATATCCTCTCAATAGCATTTTTCTGACTCCTGTGGTCATCAGTATCCTCTTTCACCTCCTTTCCCCATTTTCCCAGCAGCACCAAGACAAGAGGCTGTCCTGCCACCCACAGCTGGCCAATATACCCTGCTCTGGCAGCAGCAGTGCAGCTTTAGTCAGGCAGCTACAGACAAGAGGAGGAATTTGGGGGTCCTGGCAATGTCTCCCACATGGGACTCTGCCCATAGTGAAAGTAACATACAGGCAGGAAACAACCTGTAAGTTGTTTGTAGGAGCACAATGGTCTTGATTTCTAAAGCATTGAAAATTACTCGCTGAAACAATGCTACTTCTTGACTTCACTGGCTGTAGGACAGAGTGCTAAATCCATGCAAGTCACCCCACACAGGCAGTTATGCAGTTGTTCTGTTAGCTAAATCTTTTTTTAGGTAATAGCTTATTTTCCTTGTAGGACTATACAGTTTCTGGTACTGAGATGCTTTTTCTCTTAGTAGATCAGGCCAAGAAACTCCAGTATTAAGTTGGCCTCCAAAATCACTGACTTGCAATTTTCTTTACTGAAGGTTATTTGTACCCACTGAATGCAACGTCCATGCTGCAAAATTTGACAGATGAAACCTGTTCTGTTGACTTTTTAAAATGAATTTTCTTGAAGAGGATGAGCAAGCAAAGAGGCACTTAAATTAGCACATCATTGAGCTGATATACTACAATTTTACCAAGGTAATTAGGGATGGAACAATGTGATGATCCCATTAAAGTCATGATTAAGATCAAACCAATAAATCAAGAAGTTCAAGTGATGCAATCATCAACAGTTCAGGATATAAAATCAAACAACACAATTTACAGTAAAAAAACTCTTTTGTTCAAATCTTCCTTTGGACATGAAAAAACAATTTCTAGTTTGAGGCCTCAGCCCCACTTTCAGCAGCAAGCGCACTGACCTGATTGTGGACAAGCACAGATGGATGCTTCTGTCCTGTAACACTATTTGAACATTCGTTCTGGTCTAATGTCCTTGCCCAGCAATTTTTAAGCAAGCAGCACAGTATCTTGAGAGCATTTTAAAGACACATTTCTGCCTCCTTTCACTCCCTGACCTGACTCCACCTGGCCCTTGTAGGTGAAAAGAGGGAATGCCAGAGCATTGTATGCTTGTGGATGGACCCTTCCATAGTTCAGGCATAGCCCACAGAAATGCTTTGTCCAGTCACAGTTACACTAAACTAGACAAAGGACATCAGTGATCAAAGAATGACCACACTCAACCTTATGATTAAATCAAGAGAGTTTCTCTCTCCCTTAACAAATTTGTTGTCCTGCCCTGGCAGCTGACCTGCAAGACATCTGTCCTCTCATATGACTACATTACAGTTTGCATAATGTCTAGGAGGAGCTCTCTTAAATACATCCAGTCTTGCTGGGAGCACTATAGCCCTCCTACTCAACGTCTCTTCTATTCTTCCCTAAAGGATCAAGATAGCTCTAAGGATACTGACTGCATTCATCTTATCCCATTCTAATTCACAGGATAGTTTGTCCATTCTTTCTAATTAAAGCGAACAAGGCTTGGTTTCTTCGGGTAAAAAGCACCTCTTTAGCTGGTCACCTTCTGTAGTTGACTAGCAAAACAGCAACAAAAATTCAACTCATCTGCATAAAAATATAATTTATTTACATGACCCATTAGCATCTTTCACAATTGACATATCCTACCCCGGATATCATTCATATATCTGACATTTTGTATCAAGTACATTTGTTGATGCACAGACCAACACAGAATATATACATCTGTATCACATCTTAGCAGGACATAAACCCTCTATAATGAGCTGCACCTGAGACTCATGTCCACTATTTTCTCCTGAGCAAAACCATTTCACCTTCTCCAACCTGTAACCAGTCAGCTTAAGGTGCTGTGTAGAACCCCATTTCTTGCTTTACTACTTCTTCCTTTAATCTCACTGTTATCACAAGTTCACCTAGGATATTTAATTTCTTCTTTCACACAAGATGTACGATCTTAAATCATACACAGGACTTTTGTGTAGCACTTCTTTTTAACCCGGTAAAATCAGGTCATCATTTAGACACATGAGATGTCCAAACACCATAAAGGGTGCCAGTCCCAGAAATACACACCTTACTCAGACACCGCTTTGTCCCGTCAGCACTTTGGTGGGGGTCTTAAGGTCCTGTAACCCTGAATGATAACGATAAACCTATCCCTTTCTGTGCTGCAACAGTCTAGGTGACACAGGAAAATAAGACCACAGGATGTGAAAAGGCACTAGCTGCCAGCCACAGAATCACTTATAAGGCACATGTAGTGACACTTTCACTGTGGACTTTCACTCTGAGACAGGACTTTGATTTATCACTTTCCTTCAGTTTTCCAAACAAATGATGTTATGGCTTGAGAGTTACCACAGAGGTAAAAGCAAAACCTTGCTAGAAATGAAAGCTTCCATTGCTGCGGACCTGCACAGCATTGGCATGATTTTCACAGCATTACTTCCTTTCACAGGAGAGGCAATAAGCAGCCCTGTAACCACTGCTCAGCTCTGCAGCACTGGCACTGCTGCACAATTGTTGCACACAAGGATACACATTGCTCCTTGGAACAATTCCAGCTACCAAGTGAGTACACCCATGATACCTCACTGGAAATGGAGGGGATGAACTTTTGCAGCTATTTTCTTGTAATAAGAAGAAAGAGGGACCCTAGAAGAGCATGTTAACAAATGGG
This sequence comes from Zapornia atra, assembly GCA_013400835.1. Classification (NCBI taxonomy): domain Eukaryota; kingdom Metazoa; phylum Chordata; class Aves; order Gruiformes; family Rallidae; genus Zapornia; species Zapornia atra. Next base: position 533,400 of record VZTU01021204.1, read on the forward strand.
GTGCTGGTCTGCCTTGTCATTCTTGTCCCATTCCTTATAACGTTCAATGTACAAAGCTGTTTCAAAGCTTTGTACATCATAGCTTGCAGAAGAAACAATATATTGGATAAGACCAGTTGTGCTCAAGCCCATCACCTTGTGTCTGACAATGACTAGTCACAAGATGCTCAGAGGGAGGTGAAGGTATAGTACTGCAAACAGGTGCAGCTAAGTTTATCTTCTCTTAAACCCCCTCCTTATCACAAATAAACTGTTTACTCTTGAAGCACAACTATCAAACACATGATCAAATAATTCTTCCATGATAAACTCTGCATTGCCTATGAACTTTTGTTATAACTGTAAAAATTCGCTACTTTTCCAGTATATTTTTACTAGTCTACAACAGCTTAAACTTTGGTGCAGATCAGAATGCACTTCTTAAACTCACACATCAGTTGTGGTAACCCACTGCATTCACAACAGAAGCCACTACCTCAGGCTACTGATATTCTTCGTCACTTTTTGAATAGTACACAGTTTTGTGAACGTATTGTTGCCCAGAACTGCTAGTTGACATACATTGTCTATTAGGCAGGCACTGTGATCTGCTACAAATATGCTGCAAATTATCAACATTCCTGACTTCTGGATAGAAAATGAAGAATTAATCTGACAAATACCAACTTTGGTTCATGTCATGATGCTCTTGCTGTCATGATCCAGCATGAAAGATAGAACAGAGGTATCCTCTGAATCAGGTTCATTTTAGTCAGTGACCGTGATGCAGATTCTTTCACTGAATAAATTTACTCTACTTGGGATACAGTAGCTTTCTATGATTAGATCTACATGTTCCAGCCATGGCTGCATGTCCTGTGTCTGATCAGTTCACAACCTGCTACAGCTGTGTAGTTACCAGACAAGCAAAAGCTATACACCTCCCACTGACTACAGAAATAACTGTGTATTTCAGCAAATCAAACACAAGGCTACAGATATTAACCCTGCGAGTCTCCAGCAGAAATATTTTTAATCTAAGGTGGGACAGGCTCATAAATAATTTACAGGGAGTTATGACTTTATATTATCTGAGTAATATATCTGGGAGGAAGGACTGGAATCAGTGGTGTGGGCTATTCCCCTCTGAGATCTGTAATAAATTTCTTACATTATAATCTGTTGTGAAAAATATTCTGGTTGTCATACTCCATACACTGGAGGCATTCTAAGTGGCCTGCTGCTGAGTCCCCATTGGATGATAACACTGTCCAAATTTCTCATCATTTCACACTTTTACTCCATAGCTGCTTGCTTGTTACAGCTCGCTGCTATAAAAATGATTTTTAATGGAAAAGATCTGACAGAAATTTTATGCTTCTTTGACAAAAATTTTATTGGGCTGAATACTGGAGTATTACTGACGTAGCTTTGGACAGGCAGCTATGATCTGAGGAATTGCTTTGGGAGGAGGGTGAGGAGGAAGCTTTTATTACTATCCTTATATCTCTGAAATGAAATGCCCTCAAAACAGAGGGAGGATCTTGGATGCTGTACCAGAGAATGGTATAATCCCTTGGGGTTTATCACCACACTCAGACTATAAGGAGGAAGTCACATATTTTAAATATTTCTCCAAAAGTTTAACACGTACACACACACACAGATAGATCTCATGCCCCTTTATCACCATAACACAGATATACCTCCCACTATTGTAGTCATCCTTAGCTGACACCTGCAAGGTAGGAAGTGGGTAGAGACTAAAGGCTCCAAGTACATGGGCCCATTCCTTTCTCTCTCCCTTACTGAATGTGGGATTTGGGCTCGCTGCACCTCCTTGTCATTAGCAACCTGGGGTACGAATATAGGGCTATATCCCATGCTGTAACTATGCAAAAATTAAAGCCAAGTGTGAAGCCAAGGAGCACAAACCGTCCTAGTCACTAACATGGTCACACCCTCATATTTGTCCTTGGCTCCCCACAGCAGCATGCCCATATACACTCCTTTGCACTGACAGAGCAGCTTCAAAGTACTGAATAAGAGAAAAGACAAAAAGAGATTGAAAAAACACAAACCATTTTTGCAGCAAAAGAATTATGGCAGCTGTTGGTTAACTTGGCTAAGCTGCTATAGAATTAGGAGCTACCCTGTGCTCCAAGTCCATGAGTCTGGCAACACAGAAAAATCAAAAAGAGGTTCATCTGCTACCCAAAATTACCATGCTAAGGCACATGCCCAGGGCCTTGCTCCCCTCCAAAAGCCACTGCTCCAAACACTTTGCTTAGGGCAGGTATTTAGGCACACCATCCCTGCTCAGTGCTGAGGAAAACGCCTGTCCAGCCTCTGTACAATGCTGTGTAGCACCGTTCCAAGAAGGAGAAACAAGAACTGGTCTATTACCTATGACTTACCATTTCTACCCTGTTAGTAACCAACATCACCTCAAAGCAGTCAAGTTTTATTCAAGACAAACTTAGGAATAAACCTCAAGTAGCAAACTCCAGGAGCTAAGCACATTACTAATCAAAATGTGACCTTCAGAAGTTCTGAATAGCTCCTGCACACTTCTGAGAAGTAGGACATTTATTTAGTTTCACCAGGAAAATTTTAATGCTGAAGTCTAACATTCAGATGCAGCCTAAAGATGTTAGGTCTGGTTTTACAGAAGTATTTAAGGGCTTAAAGATGCAGATAGAGGGTAGCAGAATTTTGAAAAATGCCTAAGTACGTAATATTATGAAAATCCTCTGAAAAACTGACTAGCTAGATATCTGTATCTTGAAGTGCTTAATGCTGAATTGACCAAAGTTCACAGTCCCCCGAAACTCTCTTATAAATACTGCTAAAAATCTGGCCTTAAGGACCCAATGGCTTTTAAAAAGACTTAGGGAGTTTGGCTCAGACCCGGAGAAGGATTTACATGCCTATAAGACATTTAGATATTTTCCTGGTTTAAATCTGGCCCTTAGTGTACACATTGCTGTCTCCCTGCTTTTTCACAGTGGTGCTTTTCTGCAGGTAATAATGTGTGGTATGAAAATACCAATGTTACTGTGCTGGCATCTGCAAGCTGAAAAAAAAACCCAAACACTTTGGAGAGCTTTTTGATAAGGTCAGATCAACAGTAATTGAAATTATGTGCTTAATCAAAAGTATTGCACAAGGCAGCATACTGTATAAAGTCCTCTTACTGTTCCCTGAGTATATGTTGACCTAGTAGAAATCAGCATCTATAGAAAAAAAAATTAATTAAAATTTATAAGCATAATTTATAACTGTGAGCTGTCCCTCAAGGGTCTCCTCAGTTGTATGAAAACTATCATTTACCCAGAAAAATACTTCAGAAACTTCAGCTAAGATAAAAAGAATATGCAGCTCCATTGCTTAATTCCGAATATGACCTTTTGGTCTAAAAGAAGTCTGAGACTTTTAATTTATGTGTCCGTGATTGACTCAGATTTGCTGAGTCCTGGTTTTGGCTAGGATAATTTCCACAAGGACCCAGGACAGGTGACCAAAACTGGTCAAGGGTTTCACCCACACCATGTGATTACATACTGCCATCCATACCTTGTGTCGTCATGCTCTGTCATCATGCTCATAAAAGGGAGCTAGTCAGAGAGGGGCGGCTCAGCAGGGCTCCGGGATGGTCTAATCATGCAGCCAGTGGATGCTCTTGTGTTGTCACTCACTATGTATATTCCACTAAAAGTCCTGTTGTTTTCCTCTCCCTGTACTGACACAGTAAACTGTCTTTATCCCAACCCATGAAGTCTACCTTCATCTGCCCCTTCTTCTCCCCATCCCATCAGCAAGCATCTGCGTAGTGTTCAGCTGCCGGCTGGGAACAAACCACAACACAAGATAAGGATAAAACAAGGTCATTTGGTTCACTCTATGCAGTTCAAATAGTGAGTGGACAGTCATTTATCTAAAAAAAATTACTTGATGAATCTTAACACAGCTTCCAAAAAACCCCACTTATTAAGAGCATTATTTCCTTCTTGTGTCATGAGCAATGGCACAAGCCTGTTTACCTCACCTGCCTTAGTACAGATTACAACGATGTAACACCGTTGGCAGTTATTAGAGGCACTTCTGTATCAGTAGTCAAGCTTTCTCATTCAGTACTGGCAGTAAACATGGGTATGTTATTGTATTAAAAGAGATTGAAAAGGGAATTATCAACTGTGCACTGAAAGAGGTAGGCACCAAATATTTAAGGCTGTCTCTTCCTTCTCATAGCAGCACTAACGTCTATGACAACAGCTCAAGATTTGCATTGTCTAGAACAAAGAACTGCTCACTGGAATGGCAACAGTAGAACTAGAAGAGATGTAACAGCATCTGATCATATCTGAAAGGCCTTTGTTCTGTGCTAGCCTTGTTACAGATACTCACTGGATGTCAAGTCTCTTTGCTGTGAGACAGTGGCGTGAGGTTTTATGGATACAAGCACACCAGTCAGCCATCAGCCACTTGGACATCTGTCACCAGGACTCCAAATTGGTGAAAGCCCAAGGTCCAGATTTACTTTCTTGACAAGCTGTGTCACAACAGTTTCTTTGTCCTGACAGGATTTCTGGCCCATCTAGAAAACAAAACCTGTATTTCATCACAAACACCAAGGCTCTGACATTTGGTTGTGTTCCACAAACAGGAGGATATTAAGAACTTTCATGGAAACATCATGAAGCAACATGTAAGCTGAACACACTTCTCCAAAACAGCCAAAAGCAATTACCTGGGCTATGAAAGGCAAAGAAGAAAAATCCACACGTGCTATGGAATTGTTCACTTTCTCCCTATCGGTGTTCAAGTATCCACTGAGTCCATGAAAAAGAAGCCTAGAATGAGAGACTGCAATAAAGCTTAAAAAGAAAAATTTTAAAAATCATGTCTCTGTTCCCAATTATGTTAAGCAGAGCTTTATTATTTATTTATGATCTTTGAGGTCTTTTCCAACTTTACAGATTCTATGATTTACATCTGCAACTGTGGGCAAGAATTCTAACTAATTAGCTGGGCAGAGGGGTCTGTTTTCTCTTACTGTCTCTAGCCAGAAATATGAGTCTGAAGTAAACCTGGTTTTGAAAACAGTCTGATGCAGTGCCTCATTGACCCCTTGATTTGAGAAAGGATGTTGTCCTCTTCTCAGCACCAACTGGAAACATAAAGAAACGTCACTGGATAGACTGAAAGATGGTCAGGAAGAGAAACGAAGGCTAGCAAAAAAATCTCAGCAGCAATATAAAAAGCAAGAGAACAGCAATTCATGGGAATTTATGTTTTCATTTATTATCATAGTACCTTCTTCTACTCAGAGGGAGATTGAAAATAAATGACAAGCTCAAGTGAAATACTGAATGGATCAAGTTTTTGTGTTGTGAATATAAAATCATGCCTGCTTTAAAATATTCTGGGAGTATGAAAGCTTTAGATGAAATTCTGCGTTTTCATTTTCACATGAAGATCCTGCTGTAATAGCAACAGGATGTACACACTGGAGATCAGAGAAGACAGTTCTAGGATGATTTACTTTAAATCATTTGTCCTACTCCTCACTGATAAGCCTACAGCCAGTCTACTGGCTGAGAAGTTAACCCCATTAGAGAGTTCTGTGCCAATAGGTTTAAGCTATAAAGCACCAAGCTTCAGAACCCATGTCTTCACAGATGGATCAAGACCTGCTTAAAAGCATGGAAGTAACTACACAGATTTTTACCAAGCATTTTACCCAGGATCCCATGTCTGACAACAGCCAGTACTGATGATTAGGAGTGCAGATGAAAGCACAGACTGTTTAAGAGAGGCATTTCCCCTAATAACGGCTATGAATAGTTTAAAAATCTCCTCTGCAGGAGGTTACCTGGACCACAATGCTTACCAGTCACAGAGTGACAACAAATTTCTCCAATACCAATTACACAGCATCCTGAAACACTAAGTTGCATGCACAGCTTAATTGTACCTGGCATAGAGAAAACCTCCCTTTTATCTGCTTTAACCTGGTGCGCACTCACTTGGCAAGCAGCCATACACTAAAGATTCCTGTTCACTCTCTTCACACTTCTCTTAATTTCAGTCTTCTATAATCCCCCTTCTGTCATTTCTCTCCCCAGCTAGGGAGATGTAGTCAAATTAGTCTCTTCTCAGGGAATTCAGCATAGTTAGGAGCCATTCACCACCCAGACTGCCAGGTTAATACACTAATGGAGGTAATTTGCACGTGTTGTACAGGCTAAAATCCACCTCACCAAAATACCAGTCCAACTGCTGATGAGTGAATGGGCTGACGGACGTGGAAAGGTGACCTCTGCAGACCTCTGACTATGGGCCATTGCCTTTGAGGCTGAAGGAGGAGTTTGAGACAGCAGGGCATTCTGTGAAGGGGAAAAGGTCTCGCACTGATTTCCCACTGTTTTATAGCTTCTGTATTTTGTGATCCACACCAGAGAGGGTGGTCTCCCTCCTCCTTTACTGGTTGGTTGACCTAAGTCGCTTATGACTGCTTTGCTTCAGAATAACAACCCTTGCCCTTTCATGGCCCACAGACAGCCTGACATTCCTCAGTTCAAATCCTGCTGTTGACCTAAGCGAGGTGAGATACAAAAGCTGTCTAAAACAGGCTGAACTCGATGGCCCTCCAAGCCCTCTGAAAAAGCCATTTTCTAGGCAAGTTGATAGGTTTCCAGATATAATGGCGATTAATGCAATGACAATTTGTGTGTGGTCACTGACTGACCAACTTCATTTGCTGCTGCTGAACCACTTTCTAGAGTCGCTGAGCGTATTATACTGTTTGAAGGTCTAGCACATGTCATCATGCCACGAACTCCTGGGTCAGCATTGCACTGTGATATGAAAGGGAGCTGCACAGAAACAACAATCAACACAGACTTACAAATTTGGTCTGCAATGCTCCCAGGAGAAATTAGCCCATACTGCGCTCTGGGCTGCTGTGACATGACAGCTACTAAGACCCCAAAAGAGACCATTTAGAGGATTTGTGTCCTTCTGATATAAACTATTATGTGTGAAAAGCATGGGAAAGATTAACAACCCCTGAAGCACCAACCATTAGGAGGCAAGGACTTCTTGCCTTATGTCCAATCCATGCTTACAGGGGTGGATGCCCAAGAGACACTTTGCTCCTTAAACCCCTGCTATTTTCAGAAGTCTTGTCCCACTACATATGAAATCCCACAAAGCTTTTAACTTAAACTTTGCAGGTAACTTTAAAACACTTCCTCTCTCCAACCATCCTCCAGCACTCCTCCCCACTCCCACTCCCCCTAAAATGCTTCTTAAAAGTCTCTTTTCTTAATACACATGCCTATTCTTTAAACATTTCACAGTCTTAATGCACACAGCCTCACTGAGAGGTCCAAATAGATGCTGAGGGAGCTAGGCAGAGTATTAGGCTGGGGAGGTGGGTTAGCAATAGGCTGTCAATATTCATGCACTATGTCTGAGGTATACAGATTTTACTGAATTGGAAGATCTCTACAGTTACTCTACCCTGATGCACAGACAGGTGTGACCACTGTCAAGACGTAGGAATATAGGCTGTGAGCAAAACCAGGAAGAAAACTTACCATCCTCAGGGCTGGTATTCAGAAAAGACCACTGTCTCTTCCTCTTCCTACTCAAAACATGGGTTGTATTTCACAGGAGGAACAAGCAGAAAAATGGAAGGTGACAGCACTTGTCACCTACCCCAACCTGCAGCGGAAGGTTGCTTTCCTAACTGTCTGCAGTGGATCAGAAGAGCAGAGAGTCCAAATCACTGCCTCCCAGCACTCTTCTAGCAACAAACTGCTGGCACTCTCACTGGCTTTTCTTCCTTTTTCACATTCTTGTGAAAACTATAAAGCCTTCACACTCTTTCACATCCCCCTCTATTTACGTATCTTTGCAAGTGACACCTATCTGTGTAGCAAAACACAATGCTTTGCACTGTGGAAAGTATGTCTGAAGTTTATTATAAGATGAATCAAAACCCACCCTCATACTCCTCTCAGGTAACACTGATAGGAGAGCAGTATAAGTATTTGATATACTTGATGGGTCTGTTCTTATAAAGTGTGCAACAGTCATACCTGTTAAGTGTTTTCTGCGAGGTAAGCAATACTTTCCTTTTCCTTGGTAAACAAGCTGGGTTATGATCAGCATGGGACATGCATATACTACTTTTATAGCTTTGTTGATTTACTTCCAAGTCTTTTGTTATTACATTAAAGTATCACTGCAACATACAATGGTTAATATTTGTGTTTGATATGGTTGCTTTGTCTAAATTAAGGAACAGCTTGTTGATTACAATTTCAAACTCTGCAAGTGAAACATCACACGGCTGCAAATGCATATCCAACTATTATGAAAAGACATATCATTCACACATCATAACCAGGCATTTGATAAACAAAAATTTGCTATGCAGTGGTGAGAAAACCATCCAGATTAGATTTCTACCATATACATGGCATCAGTTCCACGAATGCTCACTAAAACCACGTGATTTTTGAGATTAGAGTCTTTTTAGAAATATTCTAAATTAAGTTTCTTTATGGGAGTGAGGTAAATTGCTATCAAGTTCAGTTGGAAATAGTAACCTGAATTGCCAATCCACTGGTTAGAAACCTAAATACAGCTTCAAGCTTGGACAGATCCTACCTTGTGCTGTCCACAAGAAAGGCCTACTGTATGTCCTTGACTTTTCACAACACTTCACACAGTAGATCTATCCCTTGGCACGTGGCAGAAGAAATTCTACCCCAATCCTCAAGATCAGACCCAACAGTGAACTTTCCTTACCTGTGTCAAGCTCTCCATCACTAGACTGTCTGGGAATGAGATTTTATTGAGGCCCAAGCCTCTCTGCATGACAAACTGTCTTTCATGACAAAGGTCATTGTCAGTGTTTTTGATTACATTCCTTAAATTACATGACAAAACCAGCCATCATGGAAGGGAGAGGGTCATATCTGTCGATATGTATATGTACATTTGATTTAATCCCACTGCTTTTTGAAATTTCCTGTTCTGATGGAAGGAGAAAAACCTGAAACTGTAAACATCTGCTTGTCTTGTATGACTATTTGTTAAGGGGAAAGGGGGTTGAGAAACAACAAAAGAACGATCAAATTCATTCCACATTTAGGTAGCTAGATAATGTACATTAAAAAGCTTTTATTCTAAATCTTTTAGTTCCATAGATGACATATATTGTTTAGAATGTAATTAGATGGCACCTCCTATTCCCCTGACTATTCACTCAAATAAAAGCCACGTTTGCTGTGGTTGCATTCACATTCTTCTGCTCTCTCTCTACGGATACTTCTGGCAAGTGAATTTCCTGGCAGGGATGTTATGGAAGCAGCGAGTTTTAATTTAACATCAGAGAACATAGACAGAAAGTGTATTTTAAAACTCAAACACAACTATGCATACCAGAAACTTACTTTAAAGAATTACTCTCATTATACTCTGGACTCAGTAAAGTGCTGAGGAGCATACTTACCTTTAAGCATTTTCTGAAGTCCCTGTGGAAACTGTTTTAATATTCTCCTGAACTGGAACCTCCATCTGGGGAGAGATACAATACCTTGTTATAAGTGATGTCTCTAATAAAAATGAATCAGTGCAGCTTCCATTTTGATTGCAAATTACTTGCAATCAACAGCTCAGGAAAAACTTTCTGGTCAAGAAAATACTTAGAAATACTTGTTTAAAATATTTGTGAACTACTGCAAGGGTATACAGGAAAAAGTATCTCTGGACAAGTTCAACTGAATATAGGAAGAAAATATTAAAAAGTTGCCATATGAACCATGAGGTGAAACTTCAGGTACTTTATTGTTTTCTTTTCTATCAGTGATTTACTTAGATCTTATTGTAAGGCTATACAAACTAAAAATTCAGTTTCCTGTTTGAATCTCTAGCAGTGCAATTAATACCACACTGGAATATGTTACAATAAAATGTTTTATTTTGGTGCATCTGTATTCACCACCAAATAACTTCATTAAGTCTCAGTTACAGCTACTACTCAGAATTGAAGTTAGGCAAAATGTATCATAAATACTGAAGGAAAAATTAATCCCATAAAAAGCATGGCAAGTAATAGGAAAGGGAAGAGAGATAAATATTCAAATCCATTTCCATTTCATGCATGCTTCTGAATAACTCTGAGAACAGATAGTACCAAAAATGCTAAAACAGCCATTAAAAAAATAACTCTGACCCTAAAATCTGGCCCTCGATCAAGTTGAAAGAATACGCTTACTCAGCATCTTTGTTATGAGAGGATATTTGAAAGGTTCAAAGACAGAAATGTTCAAGTTCCAGCGAAAGCTGAGAGACTTTGAAAACCTAATTCTCATTTGGGTCCTAAAATCTTCCCATTTCTTGAGAAGCTGGATACAATATTAAATACAAATTAAAAGTGAAATTCCCCAGTTGTTCCAGATACTGGATGTGCATTTTTCAAAAAGCATTTTTGAGGGAATTAGAAGTTTCAAAGGGAAATTTCCTATTATAATAGAATTGTTTCAAGCTGCTTCTGAAGAATAAGAAAGTGAAAAACATTTTCATTTGACAAAGAATAAACATTTTAATCTGCCTTCTAAAGTCTGAAATACGAAGCCTTTTAAAATAATAAGTACTGGTCTGATCAGGGATACTGGATCAGCTATAAAAAACACTAAGTAAACAGCTACTAGCAGTTAAATCCAATGGCATCTCCGCCCGAAAAATCACCTTCTGTCTGGGTTCCCCATCTTCTGGAAAATCTGCTAATTGAGCAACACTTAAGAAATCACTAACATAGAAATGCAAAAATTTTAGCTGACATTAAGGACACATTTCTTTTCTCTGTAGTTACTAACAGAGTCCAACCCACCATGTAACACGCTATTGCCAGACGGAGAGGAATCATTTAGCGAATGTAGGATTATGGGAGCTGTGTCACTGTTCCAGAAAGTATTTATTCAATGGATGTGTATGAGGGGAAACAGTCAGACAACCCTTGCTCAATCACAAAGGCAAACAAGCACAGGAGTAGATGTGAGGGCGAATAGACCAACAAAAAAGGTTTTATTGCTAACTCCAAATCTTGCCATTATCTGCTAAATGTAGCAGGTCATGGCACATTACAGTCTCTCATCACGCTAAAAACCACAGTCAAATTCAAGACGCATTTCTCCCTAAAAGACAAAAAGAGTTGCACTGCTGCGCTTACTAACTTTCCTGCTGTTGTTTTACGGTTTGGCACCATTTATCCTTCTATTATTTCCCTCCTAAGAGCAAAATATCATTTGTATTAAGTAGGTGACAAAAGCTTCAGCTTCTTAAAAGTAGGAGAATGAAATTAGGAAGAAGGAGAATTGGATAATGGCTGTATTATTCATAGGAACGCGTACCTAATTTATACAGTGCTGCTACTGTGCCATCTAAAATTGCTGTAACTCCAATTAAGCCCATTTAAGTAATGAAAAGGACTACTCTACTGTGTCTGAATATTAATTTCATGGTCTGTTTTACATATCAGAAAGTAAAAACATATTCCTAACTCATACAGTCATTTTACAACAATTACCAGCAAAACTTTACAAGGTGCAAAGCTCCTTCCAAACAATATTATTCTTAGATCCGATAACCAGATATCTAAGTACTGGACAGCACCTCAGGACAAAAATATCACAAATTAAATCTGCATGAAAGTACTTAAAAGTTATGTCTGGAGGAGACAGAACTTTTAGCTACACTAAATAGCCCCCCAAGTCTCAGGTTTATCTGCAAAAATCCCTAAATCCCTGCAACAAGTATCCCTAAATTGGAAATTGATAACATCGGGCAAAAGTTGTGAAATATTGAGCATTTATTTGAAACTTTAGAAAATACAGAATAATTTATAAATAGGTTTTTACACAGATTTCCCCCCCTCCCCCAAAGAGGTTAACAGTTGGACTTGACGATCTTAAAGGTCTTGTCTAACCTCATTTATACAATCATTCTGGTTGGAAAAATCTCAGTTCAAGACAAGAAATACCATACACATTGGAAAACAATTTTGGAGAAGGGATAACCTGTGTGTTTTGAAACATATTATAAAGAGAGTCAAAATTCATCAAATTATATATTAAACCAATATTTATTTCTGCTTTTTAAGCAACACCAGAAGGCATAGCATGTATATCACATTACTCTTGATGACCGAAAGACTGGTGTGCATGCTCACCTTCAAGCAAGCGACTCCCACACTCACCTCTGCAATTAAATGTGTGCATAAAAGCCTGGGCAGGACAGAGTCCAATATAACCAAGGACACGGAAGGATTGAAAGAAGCAAAGGAGGAGTGATAAGTAACCGTATAAGTAACTCTTCAAACAGCTAATGACTCCAACTGCTGTACATTACATTCAACTCAAATAGGAACTTAAGCAGCTGCTTTTTATATTAGTAGTACTCACACCCTTACAGCATTTGCACTTCTTTTTTCCCATCCATTAGTTTTTTGGTAAGTCATATGCAAGTAGTTCTCTTACTTTCCCAGGTTCTTATCCCTAATGCTACCTTTTCCAGGACATTTCTCCTTCGCCCTAGCTAGCAATAGACAAAAGAAAACTACTGAGTACAGTTATGATGTATTTTACAGCGACAAAATGTGACATCCAGCAAGCAAAGGGAGAAAGAAGCTAAAGATAAGATTGATGCAGTGGGAGTTAGCTATGCAAAGAGTTAGGGATCTCATCACCTGCATTTTTGTGAAACACAAAAGCTGTCCATTTGACTGTGCTTAGACAGTCCAATTCCTTCCAGAAGCTTCAGAGGAGAGTGAGGTGATTTGAGGGCTAGTGATGACACACTGTTTGCCCTTATGTTCCCTAGGAAAATGAAGTAGTTCACTGGAGAGGGGCACAGGTGTATGTGTTCCTCATTGCTTAGGACTTAACTCTTTGATGTTCCTATATTGCTACTTTCACTTGGTGGCAAAAAAAAAATCATTTCCAGGCATAGAAATACTCCTGGTTATGAATGGAATTAAAGAAGCATAGACAAGCAACATTCTTTGAGTTTTAGTGCCTCAGAAAATGCCCTTTGTGCTTCAAACCCTGCTGTCAAAAAGAAACAGACAAAAGAAACTTGCCCCAGCATACCGGACCATCAAGAAAGCCTCTGTACAGGTCCAGCTCTAGATATGAGGCAATTAGGGAGCAAAGAGAGCAAAAATGATGACATGCCATATTTTTCTAGATCTTCTAGTGCTTACAAAGGCTTAAGTTGTCAGGTCAGCTTTGGGTGTTACCCACTGTCCTCAAACATATGCCTTTGCACAGGTATGTAGTCTGTCTTTCTGTGATTAAGATCCCTTTTCTGTACCTCAAACCTCCCCTGTCATAAATCGTTTAACTTCATTTTTTCTTGTCCCATTCAATTGTTGCTTGTGTATGGATGCAATTCTCTTTTTATATAGGTAGGCAATTATGAAAAAGGAGCTTTTCAAGATTACAACCAGCAGTTTCAGGCATGAATTATCACCAGCCAGGTCCTACAGCCTCCCGCTTTTTTTCTTGGAGCAAGGGCGACTTCCATAATATTGCAGTTCAGCTATATCTGGAGGGTATTGTTCTAGCCCTCCTTTCAGACACCCAGGTTGGGATCCTGGGCTTCTGATACAGGCAGCAACATCAGGGAGGCCCTCCAAGAGAGAATTTATGAAAAATAAAATACAGTTCCTGAACCACCAAGTTCCTTGCAAAAGCCTAGTCAGCTCTACTGCCCACATAGTGCAGCTCAATGGCTCAGGAAATATGGTAGTCAGTAACGGGCTTTGTGCCAAGGTTGCCAGCCTTCAGAATGAAGGTTTTTTCTTTTTTTTTTTCTAGTGTATCTTGACTTTTTTTTCCAGAGGAAAAACTAGAAGGAACAATAAATTTTTTTTTTTTTTGAAAAATCAGAGAACAGCAGCACCAGCGTGAAAGAATATGGGATGACAAATACAGGTACAGCCCATGAAGAATTTGATTGTCTTGGAACAAGGTCACATGCCCAAATCTCCCTTTTCTAGGGTGAAGCTGTTGACAGGATAGCCAAGAAGGATGATCGTAACTAACAGACAAACACAAGACAGAATACGTTCTCTATTTATATGAGGAAATAATGTTTAGTCCCACAAACATACTTCAAGAATCTAAACACTCCTCCTTGTCCATTCAGGACATTTAAGCTTCTTCTGGTCCTTCTATTATGCTCCAAGGCTTGCCAGCAGCATAGCAGTGACTGCTAGCAACACCTGCTCTGGGCTAACTCAGGTATTGTTAGCAACAGTGCTGCCATGGGACAGACCAAAATATAGGCTGACAAATGTGGTGTCATTGCAGTCAAGCAGTTACTACTATTGTGGCTGCCAGACTGTGCAGGTTTAAAACAACAGTGTCATGACCATACGGTCATCAGATGCCTTACTTTATGCACTTAGACAACCAAAACCACAGTGCTTTAAAGAATAAATTATCAAGGTTCTACCTATACTGCAAAACATCCAAGTGTGCCAAGTCATTCCCCAGATACTGCTACCCAAGACACGTGAAAGGTAGGGATGGTGGCTAAAATGTAGACTGAAACCAAAATAATCTTAAGAAATAGTTAAATATTAAATACCCATTAAAACTCATATTTTAGAACTACAGGACCGAACAGTTAAGGTCACTCAAGCTGTTAAGAAATGCAATTGTCTCGCATTTGTGCCAAGAAAACTTTAAACTAAGCAACACTGCTTTGTACAGTATTAAAAGAGAGGTCAAGAATCAGATACACACATTCATCACAAGATGAATGGATTATAAATAGACTTTTAAGATGGCAATAAAATCATTCATTACACTTTTTAAATGAAAAGTTGGAATGAAAAAAGCAGCCAGTGTAATAATTGCTATGAATAGCCACAGCTGGCAAGCAGCTAGATTTCAAATGGGCTTTCTTTCCCAAATGCCAAAAGCACTAACTCACTGCTGTGACTTTGCCTATGTGAATTACAACTTTTGCAAACACTGTCTATTAGTATGATATACACAGCCCCTGCGTGTTCTGTGCAGAGAAAACTGTATTAATACGTAGAAGAGCAAAACAGAGGGGATGAGTATGACCTACATCAGAGCCACCTCTCTACAAGCACTGCACTGACAAAACTTTGTATCCACAAGTAGTCCATTTCTGAAATTGCCCTGCTGAAACCAGGAGTTTCTGGAAGAGGTGACCTCTAGTAAAATCAAAACTCTGCACCCACACTTTGGGAAAAATACCATTTTTGAGAAGACTGTGATTCTTCAGAAATGCCCACAAGCCCAAATTCTGAACCAACATAAGTGAATGCAATCAACTCAAACCAGCAAAGCTACAGTGATTTACACTGAAGTTTTCTCCCCTTGCATTAAACATCTTGCTATAGTTACCACTGTAAGTATACATCAGTGTCTGTAAAAGCGAGTGACACCCACACTTCCCTGCCTTAATTGCACAAAGTAAGCTGTGGGTGTCCACTGGCAAAGGTCAAGGTTGCAACAGCAGCTGCAATATTCCCAAAAGCTAAATATATCTGGGTGTCCTGGATAAGCAAGAGAACAGATTGCTTTGGGCATCTATAGACTTAAGGGTTCTTCAGGATCCACTGTCATAAATAACATCACAATAACATTGCTGTAGCTGCAGTGGTCTAAGAATACAAGAACATGATGAAGTTTGCAATTACAAATCTCAAGATCTATGACTATACTTTCAAAAAAAAAAAAACCCACCCCTATTCTTCAGCTATGAAGGATAATTTAGCTGGCTCTGTGCTGCATCAGTGCAAAGAACTCTTGCAGTTCTTTCCAGTCCTGATTTCTGTGAAATGTTGACTTTGAGATCATAACACAGAATACAGCCTTAGCATTCGAGAGAAGGGATTAATAAAGAGTAAAATTCAGAGGTTCTAAGGAAAAAGGACCACAGATCAAAGAGTTATACTCTCCTACCACACAAAGTCCCTGTAGGCTGATGCCGGAAAGTTCCTGTGGCTGCTAAGACAGAAACTGAAAGGTATGACAGACACAGGCTGTACCCATAATACATCGACCAGAGCAGGGCCTGTGTTCCACAGCAAACACCAGTGAGAACAGCAGGTACTTTAAAAGCTCTATTTAAAAATAGAGCATGTGGACACATCTGTAGTGTGGCAGCATAGTATATACAAGAAGGGTGGCAAATATAAAGCTATCTCAGAGGAAAACTCCCCCAACAAACAAACAAATTAAAAAAAACCCCACCCTACCCCCCCAAAAAGCCCAAACCCAAAAAGCAAACAAGACACAAACAAGAAAGGAATAAAACAAGCAGTCAAGCAACAAAGTTATAACTGGCATCTTCTGAAATTATAGTCTGAGTTCACGCTTGGCCAAGACACTGAAAAAATTCTTCTGTTTGCTATAAGCTGCCCTAAAACATTCCTTTTGGGCTTGTCAGTGAAATCTGCTAACCAGTCTAATAGCCAAACTCTATAAAATAATGTTCATTTATCACAATTACACTCAACTGGTAACCTTTGTCCCAAACCTACTGAGTAAAATTACTCAGAGTTCAATAAAGAATACTATCCCAGGTACTGAACACATACAGAAGTAGACAGCGTATTCTGCATACCAGGAACAGAAGAGCCTTGTTCCCTTACCTACTATTGCCTTCAGTACTTATAAATCCGTTAGCATGGTATTGGGGCACCCTGTGGTCTTCAGCCTTTTTCTTGCCCAACTCCTGATGCTCTCATCCCCATGCTGCCACTGAAAAGACCTAAAGCACAGGTGGCCTGACTTGCTCAAATCCGTATGAGAACACTGAGCGTGCAGTTAAACCAGCATCTCCAAACCACAGACAGGCCTGCTGGTGCCTATTAGCTTCCTTCCTCATTAACACAAGTATTTGTGTAAAACTTTATCACTGGGCTGGTGCAGTGGTGGGGATTGCTGCAGCATTTATATAAACCTTGGGCTATCACAGTTTCTCTGTCTGGCCAGCAGACAGGGAAAATTTCTCCCCCCGGATAAGAGATAGTTTAGTATCTGTTCTGTGATAGAGATAAAAGCTCACCAAAAACTAGAAGGTAGGTGATTCAGGGACCATGAGAACTACTGTGGGCCACCCAAAGCAGCAGGAAATACCCTAAAACACGAAGCCCAGGGACCGAGTATTAAAAATAACACTTAAAACACAAGTCTATTTTTAATTTGTCCAGCACTACAGAGCTAATGGAGAGAGGGGGAAGATTCCCAGACAGACCCACTGGTGGCCAACTAGTCCTATAACCAAGGATGCTTGAACTAACACCAAAAAATTATAGTCACACTTCTGGAGATGCATTGCATCCCCTCAAGATTAACTTGATGACGCTCACACTCCTCCCTAGCCACCTCACCCAGAATACACCCTCAGTCTCACAGGATCTGAGAGGCTCTCGTGCACTCTGACTCAGGAAGGCTGTTAGCCTCATAATTTTCTCCAGTTGTTTCTTTTAAAAATCATGTAAACTTTCACAGCATTTAGGTTGAGGCAAGAGTTCCATGGGAACCTGAGTAAGATAGTCTATATGATATCTGAGAATCATGGCAGGGGGAGGGAGCGTTATTTTTATGTAACTGAGATACAGTTAGCCTCCCAGATGCAAATAAAACCTTAAAGGTGTTACCAGAAAAGCTATTTTGTTAACTTTAAAAGAACTCAAATATCCTCTTAGGAAAATATCACCCTTAGCTGATTTTTTTAGATTATTTGGAGGTTTAGACCAGACTCATTCCAGTTTTTCAGTTCCTGCAGTTTCTAGCATAACCCAAGACATGTATATACCAGGCAAAGGCAGAGCATCTTCATTCTTAATATTGCTTCTTAACTCTGCTTGTCCAGGTTTATACCTTGTGGTACATGGTAGTAAAACCAGACAAACCAATTGAAAGCTGAAAATGTATCAAAAGCCACAGGATAGACAGCAATCAAGAGAGTCCAATGAGTTGTACTTCTGTCAGAATTTTCTTCAGCATAGCTTGTTTTGGAGATCTTACCAAGGCCAACATACGAAATACAGTGTGTAATTCTGTAAGACGGTTAGGGGAAAGGATCTAATCTATGTATCACAATAGCAATTTTTTCAATTAATTATTGGGTACTTTGTAATCTACATATTTCTTACAGCATTTGTTTTTTGTGTTTGTCTTGAAAGCTGACCTTGCAAGTGAAAAAAAATGCTTGGCACGTAAATGACACAAATTTAAGCATTTTCTCTTTATGTGTTTCACATGAAAACTGTTCCTTCATCACATACTAAATGTCAGCAAACAAGAGCTAGGAAAACACATGAATTTTTATGATTCTTTTATATCCTGTTCACAACTGAAATTCTTAGGGGCCAGGAAATCTAGAGCCAAAGCAGTGCTATGACACACACCTTAGAACAGCACAGTTTAAACTCATCCTTCACATTCAGATACCTTGTTCCTCCACTGAAGAAAACTCGAGTGACTATTCTGGTTTTGGAAAAGACAGATGGCCATCTTCTGATGTAACTTAAGCTGACAGCACACGTGCATGAGGCAAGGTGTGAGGCACAGGTAAGCAGCGGAGACAGCTGTCTGGTTCCTCGGAAGGGTTTTGGGTTTTGCTTTAAAGAGAGCACAAGTGAGAATAGCTGTCAGGACAATTTTAGCCTCAGGGCCTTGTCACAGAAGATTTGAAGTTTGGGGCCAGGAGCTTTTCTTTGTTGTTTTTTTGCTTGCTTGTCTCTTTAATGAAAACAAGCTCATTGGAACAGCCAATAGAAATCATCACCACAGCAAGTTCACAAAGTGCAGGCGAGTAATCCAAACTTTGTCTGAGACTATGATAGAGAAGTAGGACAGTGAAAGTTGTTTTTTTCAGGTTTGAGGACAAATGTAGTGCTACATTGGGAGTATAGGTAACACAGGTATTGCATCAGTTAATGAGACACTATGTGAAAAAGCTTTCAACAAGCTAGAAGTCTTAATTCCTTGTTTTGCTGCTGATTCACTACCCACAAACAGTACCTTCCGTGTAGGGTCTGAGCTCAACAAAATACCATTGAGACCACTGATTCATTTGGGCAAGCCACATATAAAGGAATTCTGGCTGTCTGGAGATTGAGCATGGTCCTTCTATGAACCCTCGAACATTTTGTTATTTCTAAGGAAACAGAAATATCCTAAATAAACCACCTGTATATGAAATTCTGCTTAAGGAAAGGATAAGCCATAAGTAAGAGGTATTAGATACATTACTTAGTACTGTATTGTAGGGTACAAAAGTATAAGACTTAGGAAGGAACATGTACATATAATGCCAGGAGAAGCACGTGACTCTTCAGGTCAACACTTGAACACAAATTTAAGGGTACTTCAGGACTGCATAGACTGTAGAGGCTTTCTTCACCTAAAGCCCCAAAATAACAGATGATTTTACATTAGGAGGAAGGAGAAAACAGTACAAACACTGCCAAGCATTCCACACTTAAGCAAATTTGGGAAAGTGGACTCCCCGAGCTTCATACATAATCACTGAATAAAGATTTCTGCAGAAAGCAATACAGGGTGTGTTTCCCAAGGCTCTCTTTGCAGTCAATGGAGAAAAATTAACCTAATTTGCACACAAGAAAACTAAACTAGTTGCGTTAGATTGGGAGGTTTCAATCTGCAGCACAACACACAAGTGTTTCAGCACACATACTGGGGAAGAAACTAAATGCGCTTAGATGTTTCCAGAAAGTAGTATGGAACATGGTCCAAATTAGTTAGACATATCAAAATAAAGAGGAATTGAGACTTCCAACATTTCCCTTGGTAACATCCCCTTGCTAAATTTTTAAACAGGATTAAGAAGGCAGAGGCATATAGTTTTGCTCATCTCTAGCTGAAACACGCAATTCTCTTCTCTATCAGGATCCAGCTGGTATACAAACAGTTAATGCCTTTTCACATTCGTAGGATTCATTGGGGAACAGAAGCATTATCTGTGCTATGGACCACAGTGAAATCCCAAAACATAGACACAGAGGTGCCCAAATGGGTCATTCCATTAATTCCATTTTAAATGGAATTAATAGACTAAGTGAGAACAGAAATGGTTTCCAAACAGAAAAAGGCAGCCCATAATTTGTCAGGACAATGCTTGTACATAAATAAATTTAAAATAAGTCAGTTTTGAAGGATACATGTTAATTTTGATCCTATAGTCACATAGGACTCTTGGAAATATACAGGCAATAACATTTAGCATGTCAGAGAATCACAGAATACGTTAGGTTGGAAGTGACCATTAAAGGTCATCTAGTCCAATGCCTCTGCAATAAGCAGGGACACATTTAACTAGATCAGATTGCTCAGAGCTTCATCAAGCCCGACCTTGAATGTCACACCAAAGCAGGGTCACTCTGAGGCACACTGTATAAGACCTAGAGCAGACCAGAAGATCAAGCTCCTGAATGCATCAGTCGGCTGTGTTACAGGAAGTGAACAGAGCATGCAATAAATTCCCCCAAGTCAGCAAGCAAAATGACTGCAAATAAAACTTAGAAAGAAAAAACCAAACTGTCAAGGGGGACTGAAATTACATAGAAGCGTTAGGTATATATTTGATTTAATAAACAAACAAAAGGGAAAGACTGTCCTGGAAAATGAGCTTTTCTTTTTGGAGACCTCAGCTATTATCAGAACTTCACTAATGGCAGATGTGACATCTATTCCCTGTGATTCCCTATCTGTTTTTTGTCTTTTCCAGTTGATTTGCTTCCTGAGGCTACTTTTTCCCTAAATAAAAAAGCAATTGGCCCTAGGCAACCCTGTTTCATTTGAGACTGCAGACCCTACCATTATAAACTGATTATCTTATTAATGACAAACCGCATTTTTTATCTTCCTGTAAACGATGCACTATGTATCAGCCATGGTCCATTCCTCTGTCACCTACACTGAATTAACAATGCAGATATAATCAACTTCCAAGAGAAGAGCTTCAATAGTGAGAAAGTAAAAGTATGATTTTGTTAACAATCACAAAACTGCACTGGAAACAAGGAAATCTTAAATTATGCAGATCAGTAATTATTTATGATGCATTATGAAATGAGACCCTGCAGATTGCAGAAGTTTCTGGAATCAGGTGTACTGTTACTCAACTGAAAAACAGCAAACCCCAGCTACTTATGCAGAGAGCAACACTGTTTTAGAGACTAAAAGAAAATTTCAGGATCAGAGGAGAGGAAAATAATTTCTGCTGTTGGTTTAACCTGTTTTTTTTTTAAAACTTGAAACCCCCCACCCAAACACACAACACTAATTCATGATGACTAACACAAGAAATTTAGAATAAAATAAAACCAGGATCACTCTGAACTGCCTGTGTGTTGTTGAGCTGAATAGAGACATTTCAGCAGATGAGATCACTGACTAGAGTAGAGGACTAGTGAAGATCAGCCTTACCTGAAAAACCCTATTAGAATTCCACATCCTAAATAAAAAATGAGACTATTTCCTGCAAATAAATTTACTCTGGAGTATTGTTGCTTTATATGAAAGAAAATCTTTTTAAAGATTTTTAAAGAGTTAAAAATCTATTTGCAGTAGCCAGGTACTCATTTCAGTTTGCCAATTTAAGAAAGAAACCAACATTTGCCTTTATTTTTGGTAACCACTTAAACATCAAGCACTATACTTCAACAGAGGTTAGTGCAGTAGCTGAACTGTGCCTCAATTTCTGAGGAAGCCGGGGGAAGTTCAGCAGTCCTACTCTGTGATTCAGAACCACGGTTCCAGAGACTACTTTTCTCAGATGGATTTTTCTTAACTACTTTCCTGATGCAAAGCCAGAAGGTACATAAACTTTTTCAAATCTATTTAGTCTATAGGCCCCATGTTTGAAGATGTTTCTACGCAAGTGGCTTCAGATGACTCCACAATGTGGGAAGGTTCTGCTATTCTGTCCATTCTCTTAACAACTTGAAACTTTTCAGATGCATTCAGAGGACAGAAGTAACTACATTGCACACAAAAAAATCATTACAGTATCCTCCTGCTTTGAGAGTGTGGTAAGCTGAGCAGAATTCAATTAAAGTTTATAGTGCACTTTACCAGGAGGGCAATTTTGATGTAATCATAGACAAAACCAGATAGGAAAGTTGTCATAACGGCATCAAAGCATGCAGAGATGGCACAGCTGATGGAGGGTCTTTACTGTGCATTTGAGGTTTAAAATACATTTCCTGAAGGCCTCTGCTTTGGCCTATTAGCCAGCTAAAGCCAACCTCAACACAAGAAGAATAATTCTACCTAGACCCCAGTGTTTTAGATGCTGTCATAAACAAAAAGAAATTAAAGACAGAATTTCACTTTAGTTTTTCCCATAAGATTGTCTGAAAGTGCATCAGGATTCTGAGGTGAAAGATTTTAATTCAAACAGTACAAATCAAAACCTAACAATTCACTACCACGTGTGTTAAACCTCATTAAAATTATGAGGCTGCCCTTTGTCCCCACTACCTCCTTGCTTCCTTCAGAGTCACTGCCAGAAGAGATAAAAAGTATCCCTTGACACTTTTTCCTATACATCAAGGTCTAAAATACATATTCAGCTCTTTACAGGCTCTTCTGCAGACCCAGGCATAGCAAGATCACAGCCACATGCAAATGATATACACAATTAAACATTCCATGACCTTCCAAGAGATGCTAGAACACCAAGGTGATTTACTTTTTATTTTAAAAAGCAAAAGGTCAGAAATAGGTAGGAGGGTTGTTTTTACCAAATCACAAGGCAAAATGTAGATAGATGATAACAAATATCAGTGGCTAGTGACATTGCATCACTTGATAATATTGCATCACCACTTAACATTTGCAACTGACATGGATAAAAACACCCACTAACATCATAAGGATGTTTATGTAGTGCTCACAGAATGACTTCCCATGGGTTTTTTACCTGCATTTTAACTTGATTTCAGTTTTCCAGTGTGATGTAAGGTTTATCATGCTCCTGTGTACAAGGTGGAGATCAAACACATGCCCCTGTTATGGCAGACAGAAGGTAGCACTAGAAAAACACCCAGAGAGTATCCTAACTGAGCAAGGAGAGCCCCACTAAGCTGTGGCCCTTGGTCCGTGCACCCTGAGCTCATTCTCAGACTATGTGCTGTTGGCAGAGGTCTCAGCCAGTTCAGCTATGTATCAGCATAGCAGAGTCTCTTCCAACCCGAACTGCTCTGTGATTCCGGGATCATAGCAAACTTGCTGAGAGTGTACTCAATCCCACTGTCCATGTCACTGATGAAGATATTAAACAGTACTGGTCCCAGTAGGGACCCATGAGGGATACCACTTGTCACTGATTTCCATCTGGACATTGAGCACTATTCTCGGCACACAACTGTTCATTCTATTCCTTATCCACCAAACAGCCCATCCATGAAATCCATCTCTCTCCAATTTAGAGAGAAGGATGATGATGTATTTCTTGCCCTGTTTCTGAGGCAGGAAGAATTCATAAATATCAGAGACTGTGCAGTCCAACCATTCACACAAAAGTAACACACTGGGTCAGCCCATATGTCCACCTGAGCCAGTATCATCATGCTGACAGCTACCAAAAGCAGATGCTTAGGCAGAACAGGTCTGTCGTATTTGGTACTTTCCCTCATTGGCCAGTCCCCACCCCACCACCCCGCCCAGGACTCTGGGGGGCCATTTTCCTCCTGCATGAACTCATCAATTTTTCCACCAAAAAAAAAAAGACATTAGTAGCATTCACAAAGCCTTCTAGAGTGTAATTCAAGCTCATATAAAAACTACTTTTGTTTCTTTAGAACCTGGCCCATAAGTTCTTGTATTGAAAGAGACTGTACTTAACTCATCCCTGTCACCCCTCCCATACCACTCAGTCCTGTTACCCATCATCATGTTCTGACACCTCTGTCACGCTAGTACCATTGTGTGAATCTTTTCCAAGTTGCATCATGCACTTTTTGAGATGAAAAGTACAGAACCACAAAGAGTTTTCAAGACACAAGCAGGCCTCAGCTTCATACATATTCTACTGTCAATATTCCAAATACTGCTCTGCTTTTTGACCTCTGAGCTGATGTGTTCAGGAAACCCTTTTTCATAAGCCCAGAAGTACCTCCCAGGGACTAACGGCCAGTCCAGATCCCACCATATAATACATGAAGCTAGGATTGTTTCCCCCCATGCATCACTTAACATTTATATCTCTGCGTAATTTGATCTGCTCATCTATTGCCCAGCCACTGAGTCTCATAAGGTCCTTCCATAATTTTTCAGTCAGCCTTCATCTTTACTGTTGTGAATAATGTTTGCTGATAGCACTAATTCATGCCCTTAATAGCAACTTGCCCCTTTTCCAGCTCATTTATGAATATATTGAGAATGAATAGATGAATATGAATGAGCATCAACATTGAACCCAGCACAAACCCTTTGAAACTCCACTGGCAATCTTTTACTACTGTAAAAATAGATCACAAAGTCATATCCCTAATTTATACTTTTTAAAAATTCTCTCTGCCTTGATAAATAAATGGTCATGTGCACAAGACTCCCATGCTATTACTACATTGTTTTCTTAAAAGCCTGCATATTTGAGATCTTCTTGACAGGTCTAAAAATGGTATTAACCTCCCAGCCTTCAAGTTCCTTATGAAGCTTCTAACAAGGGACAGAAGAGTTTCCAAACCTTACATGCACAATAAACTAAGAATTTCAGTTTAGTTGAATAGCTGGCTTAGGGGATGTTTTAGGTTGTTTTCCAAAAGAAAACCTAAGAAAAGGTCTTTTAACTAGTCAAACAGAAACTTTACTTAAACCTCTACCAGAAATGTTTAAAAAATAAATCAAACTCACATTCATACACTGGTGTCCCAGTGAACACTAAGAACTTCGAATAAACTGGAACAAAAGAAGGCTGAGAAGAATAAACTGAAACAAAAGAAGTCAGTGCAAACTGTCGCCATTCACAATAGGTCTCCTTCCAACCCTGGCAGAGCAGCAGTATTAAACAACAGCTGAGCAAGTTGGCAGCAAACTCTTGTGGCTTTTTTTTTGTTTTTAAATCGGTTGGAAGCAGCAACGCTGAGGTACTGACAGGTGATTCCTGTTCTTACCTCTGCCATCAGAGTGGTGCCAAAGAATGTTTATCAATACGATGATAGGCACTTCATATATATAAAAATACATACTTTATATATAAATATGCATAATTATGTGTATTTTTTATATTCATATATAATTTTATATGTATATTTTATATATTCATATATAACTTCAGCTAAGACCTGCCTATGTGCACAAAACTGTTCCTTGCTTATTGCGCTGCGCTTCAAGATATTCCAAAGTGTAGCTTCTCATTGGGTGTTGTGTAGTAAAACAAAAACCATGATAAATACAAACATTTATCTCAGGGGCAGTTAAAAGATGATTCTCACGTATCAGAATGTTTCAATGAAGCAGAAATGGACATTGACCAAAACACAAAAGATCAATAATCAGTCTGACCCTGCTTTCCCACATCAGGAGCAATTACAATAGAGCAAGAGCAGTACAGAGCTCCAGCTGTGTTAAATATCCAGAGTTATGGAGATTTTTGTCACAATCCAGGATTTAGCCATGATGCCTGACCTCCTCCTGCTGTCTAATAGTTGTGTTTAGTCCGCAAAGAAAGCATGTTATCTTCTGTGCCCATATGACGACTTTCATCTCTACATGAAGCCAAGCAATTAAACAGAGTGAGAAGGCTGACCTCCCCCTCCTTTCCCACGTATCTGGAGCCATCTCAAGCTAAAGTGCCTCAGCTACAGCAGCTGTATTACTCAAATGATAACAAACAGCTCTTTCATATCAAACTAGAGGCCAACCCTACTCCTCAACAATCTCCATGCTGTAAGCAACCGCAGCACCAGAAGGATGGATTGCTGTAATTACAAGGTTAACCACTGCCTTGGGTGACAGTAAGAGCCGCCCAGTACAGTGCTGTTGCAGCCTCCAGCCCATCACATTACACTGAGATGGAAGCCAGAGAATGGTGATCAGGGTGATTTTATGGAATGTGAATGCCAGGAACTGTCCTGTGCTGCTGAACAAGATCACAAATTCCCCTCTAACTTCTGTCCTGAGGCCCATTGACAGCTACAAATACAAGATAATTTTGGGGGTCTGCATCGCTACACTGCATTTCTGATTGTGCCAACTACATCCTATCATGAAAGACTTGGTTATCACCTTGAATATCAAGTTTCAGGTAGTAGAAAAGCACAAAACCCCTGTATTTAACTAATTTCAACACAAAACATCTTTCTTTTTCATTGCTTTTCAACAGTGAAGAAAAAAACAACCCACCAAATAAATTTTTAAAAGATCTGTTTGACATGGATATGTGAAGCTGCAATTTCTTAATCAAAATCTGAGAAAAATGCTGATTCATAAATTCTTCTGCACTTGCTTACTCCAAGGAAATTGGGTTCAATTGTCCTCTCACTGACACTACTCTGAAGTGTCAAGTAACTCTATTAAAGTCAATGGAGCTATACTTAAATATATCCTCTGGGAACAAATTAGATCTGTGATTTTCATAGCATGCAAATTTCCAATCTATTTCTACATGATTAATCATATTTTCAACACCTGCAGATAATTTGTGTCTTCCAAAACTACTACCCTTGCACTGGCTATAGCTACCCTCTTGCAAACACTTTTTAGGCAGGTTTTTCACCTACACCTCATCAACGTGGGAGGCCAGGAATCACAGACACAGTGGAATTATGTGTTCCTGAATCTTTAAACTCTGAAAATCTAATACTGAAAAAATAATTTTGAATTAATAAAAAAGTAGCAACAGTTCTTTTAAGGTTCTTTTCAAGCCCATCACTGTCAGTTTTTTAATATTTTAGAAGGAAAACCAGAGAATTTTAAGTCAAGCCTCAAAACTGTAATTAACAGGAAATGCTTTGGATATTTATAGCTGGCTATTCCCATTTAGCAGTCTATATTAATTTGCTTTTTATTACATCAATTTCTTTTTTGTTAGGAAGGAAGAGAGAAAGTTAATCTTGGCATTAATGCTATCAGATACTGAGGAGGGGAACAGTCATAACTGCATCTCTGAAGGCAGAAATTTTATTCAACACAGCTATGCAAATCCATACAGCAAATTAAAGTTTGCTGGCTACCTTCAGCACAGCAAGTATCTCTAAACTGTCCTTACACTGTGCTATCTTAGTAAAGCATCCAGGAAAGCTCTGTTTTATTTATACAAACACTCTTAAAGATCTTGCATAATCTGGCAGCATAGATTACATCACTTCCTTGAAAAACATCCAGGTGCAAACCAAAGAACCATCTTTTTTTTTTCCCCTCCATTAAAAGAAATATTTCTACAGTAATTCGGTCCTTCTTAATTTATATTCTTTCTCTCATCAAACAGCTAATATCCACACTAATCCTTTAATCAAAAAAAAAAACCCAAAACAAAACAGTAATGTCTGTTTCAGAGTATCTTCACAAACCTTCCCCCTTATTTCTCCCCCTCCAAAGGCATTCGAAAAAAAAAAAAAAAGCCTGAGATTAATTCTTATCACCAGCCCTGCAGCGCTGTCACATTAGGGGTTTCTGAAGCTATTTATTTTGGCTTTTCCACCTGCAGACACTGGAGGTGGCAACAAGGAAAAAGAAAAAAAAACCTAAAAGCCTTATTCACCAAATAGCAATTACACATGAAGGGGCAGTACCTGCCTTTACTCACAGCACTGGCAGCAAAAGCTGAGACTGAAGCAGGACAGACGTTTGCTTTCCAGTTCCTAAATGCTCTCTTCAAACACTTTGGAGAGTGACAGAAGACTGTGTAGCAACTTGTATCTTAGCCTCTTTATCTCTAGGTGTGTTTCTCTGCCTCTTGGCTTTCCTCACCTCTGGTTCCTTCTGTCCCCAGCTTTGCCTGCATGTACAGCTCACCCTTGTACCATCCCACAGACAGGCTAGACCAGGCGCTGGCAGTCTTCCATAGGGTGCCAGGCCTGTACCAGCTGTTCTCCAGAGCTGAAATTACGTGTGTCCAGGGAGATCCTTTTGCTGAAGGCAAAACCACCCTGACCCACAGGAAGAATATCAAAACCCCTGAATTTAATATGGCGTTAGCATAGCTGTTTTCCATTTTGCCATTAGAACCTCTCTGTAGGCCCATGATTACTGTCCTATGCTAGGTAGGTGAAAGAAGTTGAGATCCATGCCACACACCTTCTCTTCCTCAAAGCATCCGGACACGCAGCTCTGACCCATTTAAAAATTGCTCAGCAACCACTAACTGTCCAATTACCACTACTTGCAACTAAAATAAGGGCAGAAACAGAGTGCCAGCCCTGGTTTCCTGTCCACAGGTGTTCTTCCTCCAATTCCAGAAGTCTCTTTTCTGTATCTGATCTCATATTTCCCTGATGACTGCTGTCATAAGTTCCTTACACATAGAGGACACTCTAGACTGACCCCTTATCCATCACAGAGCACCCTAGACCTTGACAAGACACACACCAGATTGTCCTGTGAAGTTAAAGATCTGAAGCACCTGTTGGAGCTGCCTGGACCTGATGCTGCCCACATCTGCTTCTGGCAGCCCTCCTCCAGCTCCTACCTTCCCACTGAGCTAGGAGTCTGTGGTGAGGCAGGAACCTGTGGCAAGCCTGGTCTGAGGCCAGTGAAAGCCAGCTATGAATGCCGTAAAGGAGGAAAATGTGCTAAATCATGATCATTAATTTATCTGCTTAAAATAAAATGCTGAGTTGTCAGATTGTACAGGAGTTTATGTGAATGTTTGACTTCAAGAGCAAGAAAAATCCAAGAAAAATCAGTTGTAAAGTCAGAACCAAAGTAAGCCAGGCAGCATTCAACCAGAGATGCTATGAACTGACATATCAGCATTTCACTCAGTCCTAGTTTCATGACACCTCTCTCACCTTCCAGTGCCACAAGGCTCCCAGCACCACTGGACACACAAAAACTTCCTACTGGCTGCTGCTCCAAGACCACATGTGCTAAATGTCCTGCAATACTACTGGGGCAAGGAGGAGGAAAAAGTTCGCACTTCATCCTTGAAGCAGATCAAAGGGGTCTGAGGTTGAATTTCATCATCAAATTCCAGAGACTTAGATATTGTAGAGGATAAGCAAATGGAATAGATTTTGGAGTAAACAAACCCAAAATGAGGATGCGAAACTGTCTGTGGTGGGCACCGCTCTTAAAGTAAGTCTTAGAGGGTAGTGGGAGGACGACACAGGTCTCATTTAACAGCATATATATCTTATCTACCTGTTTAATAAGCAGGACCACCTTGCTTTGAGAATATTCAGAAACTCACTTTGCACGCATCCAAGAGGAAGCACACAGTAAAGACAAGACTCAAAGCAAGAGCTGAGCATGGTGATGAGACCAAACCACAACTGGGAACCTCCAGTGGAAATTTTCCTGCACCAACAGATCAAGAAGTCATCCTTCCTCAGGTACCAAAACATCATGATAGGTTTGAGTACGTACATAACAGCATGTCTCCAGACAGTTTTCCTCAGCATCAAGATGAATTTCCATTTGCTATCATTACTTTGCTGCTACTTTTGAGCACCACAGCCAGGCTTTAAACCAACTCTGGCTCCTAATCAGAAGCAAAATTGCCATTATATTTCACTTTCTGAGCACAGAGTTTGTTCAGCATTACCAGCACTGAAAAAATCAAGACTGAAACTTATCCTAAATAAAGTACAGAGAAAAATTCTTGGTCTATGCCAAAGTATTTTTATGTTTTCCATAACTTTAAAAACATACGAGTAGCGCATATGCCACTTTGGAAAGGTTAAATGAATAGGGGAGTTTGAAACATCTCAAATTTCTTTCATATCATCTCATCTCTTTTATCATCATTTCTGCAATGACTCCAAAATCCCACTGGCATTCAGAAAGTGCTCAAAAGGGCAAGAAGTGTTTTAGGACATCATTCCTTGAAAATCAATTGAAACCAAGTAAAAAAATGCCTTGCTTTAGGCTTGGAGAGTTGTTCAGAAACATTCCTGGCCATGACTCTACTTACAGATTTATAATTCAATGCTTCCCAAGAACAAGCATAAGCAGCTGATGAAATTAGATTAGCAAGACTCACATCTTTGCTTCTCATTCTCGTGGTATCACTTGGCCATGACCCCTAGGCTGGAAGTGACAGACCTCATTCAGCCAAACAATCCAGTCCTGCAAGCTGATCTGAAGGACCAGATTATCTTAAAATTCATTAGCCAGAAGATGCTACCCGTGCCACCTTCTATTCTCATGCAGTTTCTGGCAATCCATACACTATCCCAGGCTAGTTCAGAGAAGCAAAATACTCGACTGTCTCCTTCTTTGGACTACTTAAATACAATTCAGCTTCTAAATAAAAGCTCTTGGGTCCTAATGGACCATTTAGCAGAAATAAATGTGCTGGAGTAGGAGGAGTCGATAAAAAAATCCCACAAAAGTACAAAGCACAACAAGCATGGGTAATAACAGAGATGTGGTCACTTACAGGTAGACACAAGCTGCAAAATATCTGCAGCCATTCAGGACAGAATTGTGCTCATGTTTCACACGTGAAATTAAAAAAAATTTAAAAGAGAAAGCAAGCATGTGAGAGTTTAAAAATTTGCAGTAACAGCTAAACAACTAAAAATCACATGCATACATAGTCAATCATTAAAATAAGCTATTACAGCCAAGCATTTCCTAATCAGATAATTAGCAGCCTCTAATGCAATTAAGTTTACACAGCCAGCTAGCATAATTAAAAGACATCACTGAAACAGAACCGTTATCACAGGATAAAGATCTTTAGTCTGATTTTTATTTTTCTTTAGAAAGCTCTATCCAAAACTGTATGTCCAAGGGAAACAAGTATACCCTATTTAAATGCTAGGTGCATTTCCACACAAGATCAGAGGTTATTCTCAAAATGCAAAATGAAAAAATCCATCCAAGTGATACAGGAATATTTTAAAACTTTATT
The DNA here is from genome assembly GCA_013400835.1 of Zapornia atra. Lineage (NCBI taxonomy): Eukaryota > Metazoa > Chordata > Aves > Gruiformes > Rallidae > Zapornia > Zapornia atra. Next base: position 564,498 of record VZTU01021204.1, read on the forward strand.
ATAATGATACTGTTCCACAATTTTGCTGGGGCTGTCAGCTGAATTTGCCATCTATCTATATGCTCTCCAAAGAGCTGGCACCTACTCTCAGGTCCCATGACAAGGAAAGGTTCACAGAAAAGAGTAGCTTCTTCAGCTGTGGGTCCTGCAAACACAGATGTGTGTCTAGCTAAAGAGTGCACAACATGAGCATCACATTCAGTGCTAAAATATTACCAGCAACAATCTCCCCGCAGTAACAGCATATAGAAGAAAACAGGCAGCTTCTGCTACTTGGACTCACTGAATACTCCCTGCTTCACTCAATACCTGAACTGGCAAGTACCTGCTGCTACAGGAAACAGTGAGCTTCACAGACAGCCTTAAGGCTCTTAAGTTTTACATCCACAGTCTCCTCCTCCTGGCTCTATCATATATGCACTATTTACACTCTAGTGGAAATCTTTCAAGCTTCCCAGACAAACTGAATATTAGTATTCAAGTCTACAGTGACAGGTCATGAAGCAGTCCCAACCTCTTTCATTCAGTAGAATTTAATTTACTGTTAGAAGAGTCTATGTCTGAACCTGAACTCACTTGCCTACCCCTATGCAACCAGCAAACCAAAAACCTAGGAAGATAGACCTCATCCTAGCTGCTAATGTTAGATGAGAGCAATCTGACACATCTTCTAAGCCCACTGCCCTGAATCTTTGTAGGAACAGACCTGCAAGGTGCAATGATCTCTGCTGAACATGGAAGCCAAGACACCAAGCCTAGAGTAGATACAGCACTTGCACGGTTGGGTTGGAGGTTAGGTGACTCTCATGCTCTTCAACACAGAAAGACTCAAAGACTAAACTAGGGCAAGTAGATGAAAGCACCCATGCTGTAGAAGGACAGCTGTAAACTTGTACAGGTATCTTTGCACTGTGATAAATAAGCATGCTTTTCTTGTTGTCTATAGTGAAAAATAGTAGCACAATTTTAACTCTATTGAAATACAGAGTTTTATTTACATTCCCTTGGAATTGAATCAGGCCCAGCTGTCACTTGTGATAGGGCAATTTAAAGCTGCGTTACTCTGTGCAATACAAAAGGAAATAAAAGGGGCTTCAATAAATACGCAGTGCTCCAAAGGAGCCACAAAAGCTATGAATCTCACTGGAGCAAGGGGAATTGGGAGGGGGGGAAAGAGGGGATCACTATTTTTAGCACTTTCAAGCCACTCTGCAAAGACAATCAGGCTTAGCAAACCCAAAAACCTAAAAACGGTAGAGCTGGGTTGGATGGTGTTGGATTTCACATTTGTTTTGTCAGCCCTGTAGCCAAAGCACTAAAAAGGAAAGATTTCCAAAGAAACATTTGCATGGAAGTCACAGCAAGAGATGTCCCCAAATTTTAAGTGCCTTAAGCACCTGGAAACATTTAAACTTAGCCCAAGATAAATTAACTAAGCCACACAAGGTGATACTCAGAAACTTTCACACAGCTTTTGCCATGGGGTAAATAAAGTTGTAGCATCCAAAGAGCAAGATTGTTCATGCAAACTCTGATACATATAAAGACCTAGAAGGCTGTCTAGATGGAGCAGCTCCCAGAAGTCAAACTTGGCTGTCTTTCCTTCCCCATAAAAGTCTAGTTAGACCAGGAAACATCAAGGCCATGAGGGTAATTCTATTTTTCACTGCGCAGACAGAAAATCTTACATTTTCTTGTATAATACAGAGGCTTTATGACCAGTGGGAATGGACATAAGAATATAAAACAAGCACCCAAATTTTTGTCCAGATCACATTTCCTCTGATGAATACTAAGGTGACTGTAAATCAAGAGCAAAGCTCCTCTGATTGCTTAGGAGTAAGACAGGACAGCATATGTGCTCCCATCAGCTCTGTTGTCACTTATTACACATTCAGATGTTGAGTGCAGAGATAGCTGTGACTCGCCTTGCAAAACCTGACATTGCTTTTGCTTGAAAGGGAGCTGGGTCTGAGCACAGCCTCAGAGGCCTGGTGGCTTTCTGACCCTTCTTTGGGGCACCTGGTACTCTTCAGATAAAAACGAAATTGACCCATGGAACTGACATAACTACAGGGTCTCAGCAAACTATCTGTCTTAGTTAAAAGGAGAAGGACCCTGATGAGATTTCATTTCCTTCGCTTTTTTGTCTGGTTTCATCAGCACCTGCAAGCCAGCGACTTTTCTGTTTTCCTACCTGTCCGTAAATTGTCTCTATGGCTAAGACAGCTTTCAGTCCTTGATCTCCATTAGGACTGAATTGTTGGACAACAGGAGCTGCAGGGAGCCTGATCCAGACTGTTCTGCAGCCACCTGTCTTCACTGAAAATTAGCACAACAGGGAGCAAATAAATACAGAGAAGCAGATACCATCTTGCTGACATCTCTTCTCCCTGCTTATTCAGTCTAGAGTCCCCTTTCATCACTCCATCACTCCAGCCCACTTGATTTTAACTCTTCATATTGTCTGTTTAGCATCTGGAGGGGAGAACACACCACTGCTGTCTTTCCCTTAGTCCTGACAGACCCCAGCTCTGTCCTTCCTGCTAACAGGTGGATCAAGGTTTAGGCAGATCTTGCTCTGCTGGAAGGAAATTGGAGTTGTTGGAATTACTGAGTCTCAGGAAACTGGCTGTGCTACTTAAAAGGAGTGGGGTCCACAATCTGTGCTATTTCTTTATCTGTGGAGACTTTTCCTAGACTTTTTTACCTGAAATTATTAAGTTTTTGAAAGAACATACACATCTCATCTGGTCAAGTGAGTAATACAGATCTATGCCTTTACCAGCTCCTCATCTCTACAGAAGCTGATGTGCATCTTATGGAAAATATCTGACCTCGATTCAAAGATTAAATGAAGAGATTGCAGGGAAAAGGAAGCAGCTAAGCAGGAGAAGAAGGAAAGCTGTCCCCTGTCCAGGGGAAATGTAGACCTTCCTCCTGCTTGCAAAAGGAACACACAAGTCCTTAAACCACTTCCCCCCCTTTCACCTGTCTTCCCACTGACCTCCTCAGGACAAAACCATGAACAATGAGAGGGGTGGAGCAGCCTTCCCTTCTATTATCCCTTAACACAGTGATTTTCTAAACCATTATTTCCCATATATGTTTCCTCATTTTGCAGCCTACTGCACATAGTGATGGCATTTTACATTTTTCCATACTGCTGGAGCGGCGGCATTTACATCTACTCTCTAATTACTTCTTTCTGCTAAGCATCATCTTCTAAGTCTTAAACGGTATAACCTTCACTGAATAAAGAGCTCTTTGAAGTACGTCTCCTGACTTCTCCCAAAGAGTTTTGCAAAATCACATTATGCTTAGCCAGAGCATACAGCAACTAATGCTACTAAAGCTGTTAGCAGAGTTCTGATATTGATCTTCTCCATCTAGGTAAGTTTGCGAATAAGTAACTGTAAAGTTATGATTTTAATGGGTGGAAATCAGTCCTCTGCATATTGTACCTGTTTTCTTATCTTTGCTCTCATCTAGCAAAGCATCTGACAAGGAACTTTTAAAAGCATTTTTTTCTGCTTTAGCTCAGCATGTGGCAAACTTCGCAAAAGGAGCCTAAGTTTCATGTGAGAAAGTGTAAGCAATGTTTCAAACACATACTATGTCAACACCTTTCAGTAAACCTGGGCTGAGGCACTCAATGCAAATCATCTCTCAGGCTGCCGAAAGAACTTTAATATGTTGACTGCAGTGCAGGCTTCCTCAGATTTGTAAATACAGATTTGTTATGCATTGTTTTACTGTGTGCTTCAGAGGAAGCGTGTCCCTAACACCTGCCAAATAAATACCAGTGCTCTCTCTTGTACAAACAGCAAGAGATTAAAATTAATTTTGTTTCAGCCACAAGTATCACGAAAGCCTGCATGATTCATTACCCTCTGCAGTCCAAATACTTTTTTTTATTCTTTATATAAATATATATTTATGTATTTATATATAAATATCAGTAAATCTTCAGGGCAGCAGGATTTTTTACCTAGAGGGAGATTTTGCTGCCCTCTTCCCATCAGGGCAGGGATCATAAAGTTCCAAAGCAAAAGGATCTCTTTTGTTCCAACAAGACAGCTTGACAAACCCAATCACATTCATAGGAATGTGTGTGACCAGCACAACCCGTAGGAAGTGACATTCAGGTCAGAGACAAGGAAAAGCTGTGAGAGCAAGCAGGCAAGATTAGGAGAAGAACAGAGGCTTGGCTTTGCTGTGTATTGTGTTTTGAGCTTAGACCGGCCCCAGCAAAGAGTTAAATCTGATTTCTAAGCCCCATCCAGACTTTTTTTGCAGCAGAGCAGGAGAATGTGCTGCATTATAAACAAACTTTCACTGCAAGCCCTGAGCCCCTGCAGGCTACCCTGTTAATAACAAGTAGTCTGTGAACTACACTGCCCGGTTTCCTGCAGCGTACTCCCGTACAGATTCTCCAGTGCCTAATTAAAGTAGCTGGGCTCCTGCTGCCCTCTTTTTCACTGTGGAGGCATCAATTTGGATGTCATTCTCCTCCACCACATCACGAGTTCTCAGGTATGTTTTAGGAACGTTTTATTTTACAATCCCTGCCCTTCAGCTAACTTTGGTTCTAAGCAGTGAGCAAATTCAAGCGTTGCCGAGGGAGCAGAGGCACACGGCCTGTCCGGCCACGTGACCCTCTTTATCCGTGGGAAACTGCTCACACATGTGGACACGGACCTTACAGTCCTTCAACAGGGACGGTTGCCTTCACAGAATCACAGAACATTACCAGTTGGAAGGGACCCCAAAAGATCATCTAGTCCAACCCCCCTGCCAGAGCAGGATCACCTAGACTAAGTCACACAGGTAGGTTTCAAATGTCTCCAGAGGAGACTCCACAACCTCTCTGGGCATCGTTTCAGTGCTCTGTCACCCTCACAGTGAAAAAGTTCCTCCTTATATTCACATGGAACCTCCTATGCTCCAGCTTGCACCCACTGAGGCCTTTCCTCAGCCTGCTTACACCCTTCGACAGATCTGTCACCTTCTGCTTTCACAGCAGGCTATGGCCCTACCGCACTTCCAGCATTTCACCCAGCTTGCTGAGAGGCAGGGAGCAGACAAGCCACCATGTGCTCTGGTAACAATTTCTGAACATACCATTTTGGCAAGGATGTTTTTACAAGGTATAGGTCTTACAGGAGCAGATGGACACATGCTGCACTGTTATATTGGTCAGGAGTTGCTAAGGTATGATTGGTTACCCTAAGAAACATATCTATTTCTTTTTTTAATCACCTAGTAATTTTAGTCTGAGCTGGAGACACTGCTCAGTGTTACCACATCCCTTATAGCCCCTGGATGACAGTACACCTGAACTGTGCTCACTAAAATATGTGAAAGGCTGGATTTGAAAGAAGAAAAAAAGAAGGAAAAAACAAAAGAAAAAAAAAAAGAGAGGAGGGAAAAAAAGAAAAAGTTACCAGTGTTTTTGGGAAATAGTGTGGTTCGTACTTTTCAGAAGGGTATAAGCCCACACCTTATTTGTCACCTTCAGCTTCAAGCATGAAATTGCATGTATGCACATAAGTTAATTTAAGGCATTTTCAAACAGAGAGCTCATACTTTCAGCAACCTCCTTTTCACAGAAATGCTCTTTCTGTGCACAGAAGTTAAGGTTTGCAATCCCCAAGAATGGAGAGCTCCAAAAAACTTAAAGACTGCCAGACAAGGAAAAACTTTAAAAACAAATCCTTTCATGCCCACTTTCACTAAGTCTGGAAAGTTCACCTGTAGGTATCGGAATAATCAGAGGAAAGAAGCGTACTGCACATACTCGGCTTGAAAGCTTACTTCAGTCTAGATGGAGAAATACCACTGCAAGCCTCTGAGTTGGCTCCTCTGGCTGTTTCTGGGTTACAGTTATTAAATTATGACTTAGGGTCACAACTTAATGAATTGCTGTGTTATAGTTAAAAGGGTATTTTGCGATGGGCATATCTTCACATCCCAGAATGTTCCTGTCCTGCCAATAAACATAAACTGCTATGTCACTGCAGTGACAGGAGATGATCAAATTGGCCTGCTTTGCTCTTTCCCCTGCAGCTGCATGTGGTATCCATTCAAAAAGCAAACAAACAAGAGTACAAATGGATTTGATTGAGTTACCTGTGACTGGAAGGAGGTGCCTTTAACCCTATGGCTCAGAGCTGCCCAGCTGTTTTAATTGCAGCCCATAGAAAAACTCCCTTTGATTTTAATGGGAACTAGCATGACACTGATGCTGTGCAAATTTCATGCTAGATGTTGTAATATGGCAATCGTAAGTCAAAGATCTACAAATCCAATATGAGAGAGACCTCACTACATAAACCAGGTTTTCATGACACATGTTTACAATACCAAATACAAAGCATCAGCATTATATTTGCAGTCCGGGAGTTTCTGTTAACCTAAGGTATATGACACAAAATCGTTATTTAGAAATCACGCAGCAATTTTACACAGGTAGGAGGGGGCACAGTCTCTGCCTAATGATCTCAAACAGCATGAGCAAGACCAGATGAATAGGAAACATTAGCTTATTATTTACACAGTATTTCTCAAAACACCAAGGAACTCTACCAAGTAAATGAAGAATGCAAACTGTAACACAAGGAAAAGGGAAATAACGAGTTTAAGGGAAAAATTTAAATTATTCAGATATCTCTATCCTGCTGCCTGCAGAGAACATCAATTACTGCTGGTTTACATGCACGCAGCACACGTGTTCCTGTCCTGAAACAAAACACAACTCCTTAAAACTTTGCCTTCTTCTTCAGTTAATAACTTATGCCGTAACACTTCAGTATGTCCTCAAAATTATAGGCACATTGAATTGCATTGCTGGGCAGAAATTCAGCCTTCAAAAGAGATTTAGCTTGTACAATGATCTCAGTGCTCATAAAGAAGCAGCATTCTGAAGCAGCAAGTCATGTCAATGATACACATATACAAAAAAAAAAATCTTTTTGCATAGTACAGCCCCAAAAATGAAACAGAAACATCTGAAATCAAAGAGAACAACATTATCTACCTGTTTAGGACTACAGCCTGCAGGTTTATAACACTGGATTATAATAAAAATTTTTCCAGCTGTATGCAGGAGCTGTTAAGCCTTGGTGGAAAACTCAAACAGAAAAAAAAAAAAAAAGAAAAAAGATAAAGCCAGTCCATGGGCCATGCTGGCAAGGGACTGTCACAGTGGGGAGACATGCAATTGTCCCAACCCCATTACAAGCAGCATACAAACCCACTGCATCTGGACTGGCTGACTGGATCTCTGTTCTCAGCCTCTTGCTACCCAGTGCTCCACAAGCAGAAACTCAGGTCACTTGCCCCAAGACATTCTCAGTGACACCTAGCAACCAGGTAGCATAGCTGTCTTATCCCTGAATGCTTCGTGGCAGGGGAGATGAATGCATAACCCCTGTGCCCAGATGTCAGAGGGAGCAATGCTCAGAAGAAAGCCTTATAGGCAATTCAGCAGATATAGGAGTAAAAGATAACGACCTCCCTGTCAGAAAAAGGAGGAACCCAGCAGTGCCTCAGTGCTGCTGCAGCGGGTACCTGGCCCCAAGGTGCAAGCCAGAATCTAAACAAGAGGAGGGAGAACCAAGCAAAGCTATGAAAGCTGTCCTTTCCTCAACCAGTTTGCTGCTGTCGGCTCAGCGACTAATTGACTTTGTTTCAGTAACTGGACTGGAAAGCTCTGAAAATGTTGCTGTGTGCAAGCATGTGCAGACAGATACTAATCCTAAACAAAACTATTCAGTTTGTATTAAAAATACTTTTCCTCAATGGTTAATGCAAAAACTTCTGCTTCATCCAAAGCTAGCTTTGGTTAATTTTTAAACATAAAATAAATGATTGAAACATTAAGCTGAAGTCAAAACATTATGAAACATAATGGCATAAGCTATTGTTTTGAAAGTAATCAAATTGTTTCTTTTTCATTTTATGTTTACATTTTTATTTCTGTCTAGACACACCACTTTAAAGAAAAAGAAAGAAAAACCAAACCAAACAAAAAACCCAAACCAAACAAACCCTACATAAAATGGCTCATTTGGTTGTTTCAATTCAGCTTCACACTTAATGCAGCCTCAGGTATACCAGGCAGGTCATGGAAGATGTCCCAAAGAGCCTACAAGCTGGAGGGATACAGCAAGAGGTCCTCTGGACTTCAAGACAAGACACCCCCCCCCCGTGCCATACAGCTGCCAGTGCCTGCCTCCCAGTCCCTACATTTATGTGGTCTGCAATGATGATATGACTAACACAGCAATAACAATGTCAAAGGAGGTGTGACCTGGCCAGTGCAGGGATGAATTTTAATTTCAGGCGAAGTTTGGAGCACCCAAATAGAGCCGAGCACAAGCTTTGTCTTTTCAGCCTTAACAAAACTGCCACACTGACTTCTTATAAATAGCCTAAGCGCTTTCTTTCTCAGAAATGTATCGAGCACTGTAAAACGAGGTCTAGAACACTTAACTGCCAGCGCCCAAGCAAACAGTATCATTACAGTGTATATAAAAGTCTCCTGGGGGATAGGTTGGGCATAAAAATTCAGCTGGATCATTAGGAGCTGATGATTTAACTGAGAAAGCAATATAAGTCTCCGAGTTGGCAACAGAAAGACATAAACTGAGTTGGAGGAATTATTTAATGACTACCAGACCAATAAGGGAGGTATTTCACTGCACTGTAAGATACTCTGCATCATAGGAAAACTGCAATTTATTAAATATGAGTTAGGGCTTTCCTACCCTGCAGCTAATTTTCATCACATCACTGATGTTGATACTTTAAAGACTCCAAGACAAACAAGCATGAACAAGAGTCAGAGTAGGCCAATAGCTCTGACTATTGACCCTCCCTGGTATCAGACAGAGCAGAAGTCTTTGGGACCTGCATATGTTGTGCATAATTTTGTACCTGTGGGAAGCAAACTCTTTATACAGCCTGAGGATATATAGGATACCAGTCTCAAGTGCTAGAAGGCTGCATTCAAGTCTCTAGTGTGTCTGGGATGAAAAATTTTGCCTTGGCTCATGCAGATCAGAGTCCAGTATCTCATTCATTTGCATCCCAGGACATCTGCTCCAACTTTTTGATATAGCTTTCAGCAAAAGTTGTACCGCATACATAACCCAGCAAGCTGGGTCCTGGGTTGGTGCCATGCAGATGTGGCTTCCCCAGGGGCTGCAGAAGTGGAGCTCCCTCCACTTTTCTTCCTCAGCTACCCCATTCCCATACACAGAGAAAATTGCCTCTGCTGCAGAGCACTGATGGGAGATTGAAGGACATGCAGGTTATAATACCTAGTGTTTTGCATTTAGCATGTTTAATTAAGACAAAATAATAAAAACTAAGTTTTTCTTAAACGTCTGCAGAAATTAGACTCTCAGCCAGCTCCCACTGGCTTTCAAGGAGAACATAAGCCCAAATGCCACAAGAAGCCTTTAAGAATGCCACCTCAGAAGCAAACAGTTATGGCTATGATGTGAACAAAAAAAAAAAAACCAACCCACAAACCAACCCCTACCTATCCATATACCTAAGATTGTCATCTTTCAATCCTGTCCTTTTTCTCTTTGGGCAGGGGAACATAGGAAAGGACAAAGACTCAGTGGCAGGAGTTTTCTGGCTGTGTGGAAGTTCACAGGAAATGGGGAACAAGCTTGCTGCTTGCAAGAAATGAGACTGTGTTTGGCCTGGAGAGCCATGTAGCCTAATTTGACTACCAAAGAATCACACCAAAGCCCTTGTTTTGAGAGCTCACTGGAGCTTGAAAGTGATTTTAGACATCTCCACGGTCCTTCTCAAGCCAGGTCTTTCTTTACATGTACCTTCCAGACTTACAGTAACAGGAGCCACATTGAGCTAGTTAAACATCACCTAGCAGCGTCAGTGGGAAGCTTTAAAAATGGCCAGCACGGGTGCACTGAGTCCTGTTGAAGTTGATTTGAATTTCAGAATCAGCTTTTCAGTGAGTCACGTGAATGCAGAATGGGAGTATGGTACTCAGGGAAGAAAACTCAGACACAAGAATTTCAGAGGGCAATGAAGCAGGGTATAGTTGTTTCTGAGCTATGAGGGATTATTTTTTTTCCCCTGCTCTCATCAGGAAGGATTCTTGGAAGAGAATAAAATGTTCCTAAAAGTCTAAATGGGAAAAAACCTAACAATTCTCTCAGCAAAACATGCTTGGTTCATACTCTCTCAGTCATGCAAACCATTTCATGAATTCTGCGAAATCTTAATGTCTATCATCTCGAGACTAGCAGATGCAGTCTTGGTAATAGAATTGTGGTTTAGATTCCCAGAAATCTGTGTTGAAGTGGGAAACATATGAGGACGAGAAAAAACAATAATGTGCCCAAATTATACATAGCACAAAATTCATTACCAGAACACTACCAACAATTAGCATGCAACAAATATAGATCGTGGAAGATAGATTGGATAGGAGCATCTCTATTTCTCATAAGAGGTATGGTGCTGACAAGTCCAAGTGGAAAGGTTCTTTTCTGACATGGTCCTTTACATTAAATGTGCGTGGTTTGCTCTCTGGTCAGTACTTGCTCTTCCTAGAGCTGAGTTTTCTGATTTGAGGTATTAACACATCATTAATCACTGTACAGTTTTCATTTTCTGCAAAAGACCCAGATTCTCTTACTGCCATTCAAAGCTCAGATGAGCTAAATGAAGAAAAACTGATGGGCATTTGATTTTTCAGTGGCAGTGAAGATCCCGATACGTGCTTACCTGACCAAAAAAATGTCCTTCAGCTTCAAGGGTGGGAATGTAGCAGTCCAACATTGACTAAAGAGGTGTGTTCTGCCAGGGAACTTTCCTGTTTGCTGCAATTGTTACTAATCAAAATGCATGCAGTTAAAATACAGGATGGAATTCTTTTTAATATGCTTAATGAAGGACAGGGGAAAAAAAAAGCAGTATAGGAAAAAATCTGTGAAAAATTCAGAAATTAACACTTCTGTTTGTGTTCATTCAGAGCATTTTAAACTGGAAAAAAATGGCTTACAGGAAGCAAAAAAAATTGTTTCAATGCACTGGTATGACTTTGTTTACTGACACTGAAGTGTCTGATATTACACAGGAATGACCTATTAACATTTGGAAAAAAATCCTTAATTTTCTTCCTAAAAAAATCTTAGAACAATTAAAGTATTTTAAAATAAAAGTTAGAGCTTTTTTTCAAGTGTGAACAGTGACAGTAAAACGCCATCTTCTTCTGGAAAACATATTTAAGTAGTGAAATGCAGTGGTTATTTTACCCAGTGTCATTTCATCTATATTTGGAAAATTAAAACGCCACTTTTGTCTCAGTAAGGCATATATTATCCAATATTAGGATTAAGTCAGTACCCCAAAACTCCCAGTCAAAAGCAGGTCACACTGTAGTAGATTGTGTTAAGACACAGAATTGTACATAATTCAGGTAAGATTTTATGATGATTTACTGCTGGTTTTTTCCTGCACTGCAAGGTCCACAGGTTTCTCAGGCTTATATAGCCAAGAGAAAAAAGTAAATTAAGTCACAGTATCTAACCTGAGCCAAAATCTCTCCACTCAGCATTATTTCCTGTGTACCTAGGCTATTACATTACATAGCAATTTCTTCCTAAAACAACATTAAATGAGACTTGCACTCTCTCTGAAGGATCTAATGGAAATGTCTTCAAAATAAGAGGAAATCTCACGCCTAAAGGACACATCCAGTTATTAAGATGACACTTCAGGATTTTGGATACCAGTGAAAACAGCTAATGCTTTAGTCCTTCCTTGCCATTGTTTCTCTCTCTCCTTAGGCTGTGACATTATCATCAATTAGTGAACAAGATTGAATGAAAGGAAAATCTTATTCCCTTTGTTGCCTGCTGGATGTAGTCAACCAGTATCCTCATGTTCCAGATTTTGAAAGGTGCTTTAATTCGTGCTGGATTTTCAGAATTCTCTATCTACAGATGGATAGGGAGGTGCCTTGTATAAAACCATGTCAGCCACTCCAGACAGAGCATATTGATGCCTGGGCAAGCTGCAGTACAAGAGTGCGCTCCATCACTCCACAAAGCGCCTAGAGTAATCCCTTTCTAGGTGACCTAAGAAGAGTTAGTCTTAGAACAGAAAAAGGTTTTTCTGCCTTCCAGCTGCTCCATGCTATGTTATTCAGTATATTACACTGGGAAACTTTTAGTTGGCTTTTACCATTCTCTTTTGATGTTTGACAGCGTTTCCTAACAAATATTATTCTTTCCTGCCTCTGCCCTAGGCTTTTCCCTTCCTTTTCCCCCCTCACAACTCCCCCCCATTTTTTTTAGGGTGGAGGGGTGGCAGGGATCTGGTATTCTCATTTCCTTTCGCTTTAGAAAAACTGCACAGGAAAATCAAAACATTAGTGCAGTCAATTCCTTCAGTGTAGCTATTAGAACTATCAAATATTTGCGATGCTGATAAATTGATTGTTTTTGCTGCTAGGAAAGATCAAGCCTTGCTGGAGTGCAATTGTTGTTGTCCTCCTGCTGCTGCTGCTACATATTGATGCAGCAGGTTTTATTAACAAGTAGTAAAAATGGACTTGGAGCTTTCAAAGTGACCAGTCTGAAAGGAGTACACACACAAACATTTTTACTGTAATAGTACCTCAAGATCCCAGTACAAATAAGGATGTTGTTATGTCAGAGGTTTGGTAACACAGCAAGAGAGTTCTCCAGACCAAAAAAAAGAGTCAAAAGGCCAAACAGAGGACACAAAAAGGGGAAGAAAAAGAAGTAGAGGTGCATATGGCAGCATAGACACCTTTTCTTCCTCAGCCTGTGAAACGTTCTGTTACGGACTCATGCTTTTCACCATAACTTTAATCTGACACAACCACTTTGCAATTGATCAAAACAAACTGGGTATTTGGGGGTTTTATTCACAAAACAAAAGCTTAAGCCCCCACCGTGTGCTGTGCCTAACCTTACCATGTCTGCCTTCCTTTATGCGTGACAGAGATCTCTGGCCAAATCCAACAGGATATGCACCATCCCCAGCTTCCTGCTACCCTCCATTATCAAAAACCACTTAACTCCTAGTTCAAATCCTCCTCTCCATACTTACACAATCATAATCCATTTGCCCCACATTTAAACACACAATGACAACAGAAGCAAGAAAAGGAAAAAATCCAAACCTCAAGCTGTGTGACAGAAAGCATCATAACCATAACTGATGTGTAAAGAGGCCACCTTGTGTTCTCCTGTTCACATTTATCACAAGTATCTCATGCCTGTCAATCTTATTTTGATTAAAGCAGCTTTCAGGGCAGTCCCCCTTGCATTTGTAAATTAATCCTTCAAATACCCAAATCTCACTGATGCCAGTAGGACAGTTAAGCACTTCTCTGTGGAATTCTCAGTAAGCTCAGAAACAACCAACAAACATGGTAACACAGACAGAAACCACAAGACAGCTCTTTTTCAAGCTGTTTCGGGACTAAACAAAAGATCAGATAGATTAATAACCTTTTAGAGAGTTAATGGAAAAACAGAATAGGAAGTGCCCCATCAGGGAAGATTAACTGCGTTATGTCCAGATTATAACACTGATTGCTGGGGAGTAATGAATTGTGCTGACACATGTGCTGGGAATATTCCTCTTGTCCTGGCTTCTGCAACTAGACATAGACAAGACTAAAGAAAGAAGAAAAAAATTCTGCAGGTTTCTGCAGAGTTGGATCTACAGGTCTGAGTACAAGGTGAGTGTCAGAAAGAGTTGTTGAAAACAGAAAGAAAATGTAATAATCCGATGTCATGAAATTCTGTTCTGGAGGAGATCATAAAGTAGAATCAATAAGGATATGGTCCTTGAGAGAATAGAGCTGATCACAACCCAGGGAAAACAGGAGACATGGGACCTCACCAGGCACTCCATCCAAGAGGAGACTTTGGTATGACAGAGGACTCAGCACAATTACCTAATTCTGTAACTTAGATTAAAATAAAATTAATGGCTTTACTGGAACCTGTGGCAGGACATGCATCAGTTCAGTCACTGTCTCTTCTGCCTGAAACCTTTCCCTGGCAGCTGAAGCTGTGCTGGTACAGGCTCCTAGGGCAGTCTCAGCTGCCTGAGCTGTATAGGGAGGTACATAACTAGGTTTGCCATTCTAAGGTAGCCTGCTCATGCAACAGGATGTCATATGAATAACAAAAAACTGTGTCACCAAGTTACTGTTCTGCCAGCAACCCAGGCTCATAGTTCTCTCATCCATTCAAAATACCAGGCAGAATTTTAAGACACATCCCTCACTAGGGATTGCTTCTGATGAACATTGTGCACTGATCTTGAAATACAAGGAGAAAACTTGTCCCAGATGTGAGCCTAGATACCCATAAATCAGATTGGAAGTTCTGGAACCTTCAAGCAGCCTGAACAATGTCACATTCCAACGACTTCTACACTTTCTACTGAGGTTGGTGCTAGGCATTTCATAAATACATACGTTTAGCTCTACACATACAGCTTATAAATAAATTACAGAGACAAAAAGCAAAACACATCCTGTACCTTTGGATCCAGTTCACAATTCACTGGGCTATTTTTGTCTTTAAGGATCTTTAAAAATCCTAGCCTTGGTCTCTACCATAAAGGTCATGACTGATCAAAATCAAAGACTTCCAGATAACTGCCAAGAACAGCATATAGGAAGAACAATGGAGTATAAACAGTGACAGGACACAAAAAGCACATGACACAAATCTAAGAAAGGATGGTTTGTTTGAATGTATTGTTTTTCTCTGGAAAAAATAAAAAGTGAAATTGAGCTAAGCAACTGAGCAACCATGAAATTGTTACTACCCCAATAGAAAAGGGCAGCTAAATGGCAGAAATTTGGGCTGCCTAGAGAAGAATACATGGAATACATTGCATTTCTTGTTATGTTTTAGAGGGAGCAATTAGATTTCAGACTGGCTGAAAGTTTGTGCTCCTAGAGGCTGAGAAAACGTGTGTAACCAAGGTATCACCCAAGACACAGCATTTACAAATTTATACAGTAGCTCAACTAGAATGGGTAAACAAGAAGAAGTTGCAAACATGACTTGGGGAGAAAAAGCCTGTTTGATGCACGGAAATTTTAAGCACCCTTAAATTCACAACCCAAAGCCTGTCATTGGTACAGAGATACCAATCAGGTAAGCAGCAACAAAACAATCCATGGAGATCTTCGGAAGGAAATCTGAGGGCTGAGGGTGCTTTTTTCCAGTTTCCTTAAAACTTCAGGTTACTGACAAAATTATCACTTAATTGAATTAGATTAGGAGTTACAGCTAATTTGGAGAATGCAAACACATTATTCTGTAATGAGCATGGGTTCTTATTTGCGGCCAGAGCACTCACAGTGAAAGAGCCTTGCTTTGCTGGAGTCACAGAGGGGCTGGAAAGTGCCAACGTCGACCACGTTTCAGACTTCAGCACACCAGAGCAGAAGACAGACCCAGCATCATCTCCAGTGCAAGTGTCTCACCCCACCACTGAATCTGCTAGTGTAACTTCAACTGGTCCAAAGTGATGGCTCCAGATTTTCTGGAAACTCTTTTTCTCAAAATATTCTTTCAATTTTGTTAGCTTGAAGCCTAACATTTAAAAAAAAAAAAAAAGAGCATAGTAGAAGCTTCCTAGGATCCTGCAACTGGTCAGTAAAAGAGACTTTCCTGTTCCCACTAATTCTAAACAGCAAAGCAAACAACTGGACTTCGCACTGAGTGGCTAGAAGGATATTGGATAGGGAGGAAGGTGTCCACAGATTCTTCCTTGTATTGATTATTGACCAGACAAGGATTCTTTTCCAAAGATCCAAGATTCTCAATTAATTGCTTTGGATTCGCCGACATTTCAATGACTGCCAAACGCTTAAAACTTAAGGAATCACCATTATGCAATAAAACTTCATTTTGCTTCCCAAAAGGCAGAGATTCTTTTTGTGAGAAAACTTTTATAAAAAAAAAATTATTACATGGCTTTTCAATGCCGAATAAACAATATAGATCAGTGAATCTCTCTTACTGATACAACTAAGGGAAATACTATCTAAATCCATTCCAACAGCTTGACCCACAGTAGAGACACGAGAGCTAAACAACCATCCCACAAGCTTCCCCATCTTTCTTTCATAGACTGCTGCATTGTACAGCAGCTGTCCCCAAGTTGTACAATCCACCTCATCTCTGCTGTTTGTACAAAAGCAGGGCTTGAGCCTGCAGGATTCTTGTTCCATTGTTTCCTCTTCCCAGAGGAAACTGCTTGAGAATGCTGTAAAGTTGTGAGCTGCGTGTTAATTTTATGTCTACCATCCACATTCCACTCATCTCAATTTAAAAAGTTATTGACCTTGATAAAGTAAGTTGTTGAGGGTAACACAGCTCAAGTGGTAGTTTCAGTCAGCCTTGGCAAGTTACACATTAGGACTAAAGGGGTAGAAAAATTAATGACATATAAACCCATGTTGTCCCTTTCAAGCAACATTCCAAAATAGCTCAGTGACATGCCTCAGAGATGTAATGATTAGATTATCACTAGAGAATATGTATTAGTTTGGGGAGTTTTGCAGACATTATTTCATTTATGACAGTTAAAGAGCCCAAATCATGCACTGTGAGACTTGAGATAGTGATTATACAGAAAGAAGAAGAAAAATCCCCACCCAGGGAGTTTACATTCTCAATGATGCTCAGGTACACTAATTATTAGGTTGCCTGACATTTAATCAATCGCTGAACAATTTAAATGCTTGACAGAAATGAAATATCTATCTTTGATTTATGTATGAGCAGGTTTCTAGCAGGAAAAACTTAAAACCCTATAAACCAATTATTATTCCCATTACCTCATCCTGAGTGACTTTCTGGGATGATAAAGCCCATCTTATTTGGACTTATTGCTGAGAAATAGACTTCTAAGGCATAAAGTTCTCCAGATGGATGCTTTTTGGGAATTAGTTGAATAAGAGAGATTTAATCCATCCAGAAGTCAGTACACTTAAATACATGATGAACATAAAAAACTCATTGCTAATCCAAAGTGACAGGTACTAATAGGGTACTTAGTGGATTAATAGCTAGCATGCTATGTTGCTAGGACCATGCTGTTTATTTCAATCATGTGCTTGAACGGATGCAGAAAATAAACTCAGTCCCTCAGGCACATTTAATTCAAGTGGACAAAAATGCATGATTGTACATCTAAGCAGGCAACTGAACCTGCAAGTTTATCTTTAAGATGCCATATTACGTCAAGCGCTTGAGAAAAAAGCCATAAACCAATTTTGGAAGACCCTTCAAATGGCTACATGTGGGGGTTTTGCTGGTTTTCATTGTGCTACCTCTTTCGGCAAAGTGAATTTTTCAGCTTTACAGCACTGTCTCCCCAGGTCTTAATTAATACCATGCACAGGTGGCATGCAGGATAACCACAGTAAATCACACAAAGGGTTATGAGTCTCTGAAGAACTGTTATTAAAGACAGTCACATCATAAAACAATAGGCTGGAAGGATGAAACTGTCACACACTACCCATCTCAGTTGGGGCTTTTCATGTCTGTAATCATTCCTTCTACAGATTTAGCCAGAGGCCCAACCCAACTGAAAAAAATGGGAAGACAGACAAAAATGCACAAAAAGACTCTCTCTCCCTAACGCTTTCTGTGACTCAAGGTCCTGCAACAAGCATACTTGATGAACAAATGATATCTGTCATATTTCTAGCGTGTTTTTGCAATTGCCGTTTTGATGAAGGTAGCGTCAGGCTCCTAACAGCTAGCCTGTGAAGTCCCCTGACTATGTGGAACCAGAAATTGCATGGGCCTGGTAAGTAAAAAGTAGAAGGCAAAATTAGTCTCTGTGATTAAACAATAACCACCCCTTCCTTTTCTCTGACTGCACATTAGGCAGTGTTCCAAATCTAACCTTCATGACTTCAGCTGCATGTTTCTCTCTGGTCACACACTACAGAAAATATCCAGGATGGTGACTAGTTCAAAATACTCAGGATGGTAATTTGTTCAAAACTGACAGTCTGCTCACTGTTAGCACTGTAACATGGCAGACTCCTCCAGAAAGGCAGAGTGAGCCAGATATTGTTATATCTTCTGTATTTAGAAGACTAAATCAGGTTTCCCATGTTGTTGGAAGAAGGATCAACAGGAGAATGTTCAGTGCATGTCAGCATGGTCTTGCGTAGCTGCAAGAAACAGGCTCTCAAGGCTACCCTACTCCCTGGCAAGCTGCTCTGACCAGCTCTACAAGTCCTTAGGGGAATAAAAAAGAAAAGTAACAAATAACTTCAATCTTTTTCGAAGTACCAATTCAGATTTTCTGTTCTCAAAGGATATTTGTCATTCTGCTAAGAAATTTTGTCCTTGAAATCAAACTAACAGCCTTGCCATGTAGTGGGAAATACTGTTTCAGCACACTCTAAGCAATAATAAAGCAGTGAACACCAAAGGATGCACAGAAGACTGAAAAAGAAATGCTATTGATGAAGATAACAACAATGACCAACAAACTCTGCTCTAAAAAGCCATTATTGTGAGCAGAAGCAGCACACCAAAAACTCATCCACCTTTTTTGTACCCAGCAGTGGTGAGCAGAAGATACACAAGAGGGAACTATGATGGGGAAAAGCATGGAGAAGTCCTTTTACCATTTACCTTTCCACATTCTAGCAATCGGTTGATTATGGTCTTCCTACCTACGGAATCCTATGGAATTTTCTACTGAACTTAATTTATCATTCTAAATGTTTTACTTTGCACTGAAGAGACTGAAATATAAGAAATAAAGGCCACATCTATGTTTGGATTGCATCTATGTTTTTGTACTTAACATTAACCACTTGTGCCATTATTGTATGTTGTCAACAGTACCTTTCTAAACCACAGAAACAGTTAAAAAAAATCATGGAATGGTGTGGGTTAGAAGGGACCTCAAAGATCATCTAGTTCCAACCCCCCTGCCATGGCCAGGGACACCCTCCACTAGACCAGGTTACCTAAAGCCCCATCCAACCCAGCCTTGAGTGCTTCCAAGGATGGAGAATCTTCAGCTTCTTTGGGTAACCTGTTCCAGTACCTCACCACCCTCACATTAAAAAATTTTCTCCTTCTAACCTAATACAGATCTCTTCTCCTTCAGCTTAAAGCCATTACCCCTTGTCCTATAACTAACTTCACATCCTTATAAACAGTCCCTCTTGTAGGCCCACTTCAGGATCTGTTGAGTCCAAATGAATATGCTGAGGTGGAGGTCACAAAGTGTTCTGGAGTGGCACATTTTGATATAGCTACACAAGATGCTTCCTACATATAAAACAAGATTATATTTGTTTTGACAAGGGCCATACTGGAGATTTACGGTAGATTAAAGAATTAGACATGTTTTTCTTAAGTACTAGTATGCCGCATTAAATGCCAAACCATGTCTCCTTTTCACCTGTAATTGAAAATGAGGTACAGCACAATAGAAAAGCCCAGCAGAACGTGATCACACTGTCATGAAAAGAAGCATGAAGATGAAAACCTCTTGACTTCTGTCAACAGAAGAAAATCAACAGTAAGCAAACAAGGAAGCAAGGAACTACTAAGCAACCAGACATGCTGCTTTCCTGAGCAGGAATTCCTCTGTACATCTTTAGGTTGTTTTTAAACTAGACACAAAAAAGCAAAGCTATTCAGAAAAGTTTTTTAAAATCAGCTGGCCATACAGATAGAAAGCAGCAAGAATTGTTAGTAAAAGGAAAAATAAACTGTCAAAAACCTCAAAGACTGGCAGGATCTTTGACTTTGAGGGAAAACTGTCTATGTTTTCGTATTTTTAGCAGATACCATATTTTAACCATCATTCTGGAAGAAAAACAATTTCAGCATTTTCTTTGCTCAGATTTTGGAGCAGGGACAAACACACACACAGAGCTAAGTTAGGCTTAGCAGAACTGCACTCAGGTATTTATAATCAAGGTACTCGGGACTCTGGAAGCAAACTCTACAGCTTCAAGTATTAAATGTAAAATCCCATCTCTGCAATAGATTTCTGTCTCCCTGTGCCTCAAGTGTTCCTTTCTACAATTAGGACAGCAAACATATAACCTAGTGCTCAGGATCTAAAAGTTCTGTTGGCTGAAACACATCTTTCCTCGACTTGACAGATAAAGGAAGCTGGTTTTTCAAGAAGCTTTGCATTTTCATCAGTAAAACAAAAGCCCCCTAAACAAAATGTAATTGGTTTGCAGAATATATTAACTGGAAGTAAATATATTATATATAATACAAATATATTTTACTTGGAATAAATATATTCCAAGTAAAACTGTAACAAATTCCAACCATGCACTAAAACATGTATCATTTTCTGCTGCCTTATGTTCTGGTGCAAACCATAATACCAAATACAAACCCACTGATTTTGTAATGCCCGATTAGTAAACAAAACTGTCATATTCTAGCAAAAGTTTTCAGAGAAAGTCCACTATGGTGCTACTTTGGAACCCATTTCTCCTTGTTATCCAGAGACCAGGTGGCAGCTCTTAATGTATTCCTGAAGCGTATATTGCAACCATCAGTCAGTAAAGATACATTTTGGAAGTTGCTGACTGGTCCCATCACAGGTGGTCTGCACCCACCTTGGTAGGGGTTCACCAGGTGCAGATAGACAGAGCAGACAGGGAGCACAGATGCTCAGGACAGTCCAAGGAACAGAAATGTTTGCATAGAAGAGTACTTCTTGTTTTTCCAATACATAAAACAAGTGCAAGTTTTGCCAAAACCTAAGGCAGCCCATTTGAATCGCACCTTCCAGAGCCCAAACTGTGAACAGTTCTACTCCACTGCTAATCCACCTACAGGCATTCATCATAAGTTTGGAAGGGAAAAAACCCTACCGTTTGTACAGGCATCTCTTTTTACAACTCTAATCTTACTGCAACTGTTTTGCAATACTTTTCCTACTTTTTCCACCCTTTTTCCCTAAACGATCTCATAAGAGATATTCCTTTGTCTGCCTCACCGATACACCATCTTTTATTTATACAAACACGTAAGAAGCACATCCCCTTTGCTAGAACACCAAATTCAACCTCTCCCTCACAAAAAGCTATTTGGTGAAGTGACACAGCATCAGTTGTACCATCGCATCGTCTCAGAAAGGAAATCAGCAGGTACAGCTGTTCCTCAATGATAATCTACTCTCACAAAAATTACACTCTAATTAGGAAGAGCTGAATAGGTTTCTAAAGAAACTTTGTCCAAACTGCCAATTAAACACAGTCTGAGTTTATTATGATTTTCACAAAACTAGGACAAATTGGTTTCCATCAGCTTTGTTCGATCTCACAGTCCTTTTTCTGGTTTGAGTTCTGGCCAGGGATTAGAAACAAAAGCAGAAAAAATGCCATAAAGGGGCAAAATGCTGTTCTTGCTGAATTTACAACACACAAGTGTTCATTATCTCAGTCGTTCTTGTTCTTTGAATGAACTGCCTCTACCAAGCCATATTGACCTCCTCTTTAATTCTAATTTCTCTTAATTTAGGGAAAGCTTTGCCATACACAACCAAACTAGGGCTCCAAGGCTCCCTTTAAGAGTGTTTTAATGCTGGCACAAGGAAGAACATTGTTCTAGTACTTCCTGATTGGTTTTTTTAAAGTTATTTAAAAGCACTGCATAGTATCTATTACTGATTCCCAGAGAGGAGAGGAAAGCGTTGGTGCTACAGCCCTACCTTCCCCACGTTTGGTAAGGAAGTAGCTGGTGCAAGAGCAATTAGCTATCCCAGATCCTAAGAGGGTTCATCAGTGCTGACACCTTTCCAATGAAAAGAGTTGATCAAAGGTCTACTTAGAAAGCTGGAGACTAAATGTATGTTCACAATTCAAGGCTGTAGGAATCACAAACTCATGCGGTCTGCCATCCGGAGCAAAGTCATGCAGGGTTACTTAACTTAGGGAACCAAGAAATGCTGTATTGCAAAAAAGAAACCTGACACTAATTTGACATGTTTTCCAATGGAGAATCTTTTATCATGCTTCCATAAGTCCTTGTGTTGCTGAACACCCCCCACTCCACAAATTTGCTCCCTTTACCTGACCTGGATTTCTCTGTGCCTTGACAGCTTTCCTCTCCACAGTACAATTCCAGTTGGCAATGCTTTCAGGGGCACTAACTAGCCATGGTCGCAGCTCTGCCAACTGAACATGATACTGCTCTCTTCTGCTCTGCCTAGAAAAGCTGGTAATGGACCAGAAACTGGATTGACATAAACACAATGAATTCCGGCACATGGAAATCGCAAACATTAATTGGATCACAATAGCTTAAATGATCCCTTTACCAGACTGTAAATTTGTTTAGCATTTGATTTACTACAGACAATTTGTTGAGGAAAAATTCAATTGCTGAGTGTTCAACATTGGATGGTCAATTGTGATTATCTGTTACTTCCCTTCATTGTTGTCTGTTATACTCTGAATTGTCATCAAAATTAAATACCTCTAAAAAAAATACCTATTCCTTAAAAAAAAAAAAAAAAACAAGCTCCCAACACTCAGATTCTTACGAATAACTGTAAAAAAACCTGAAAGTCGCAGCTGTATGAATCCCATCATGGTACCTGAAGTTCAAGAATTGTAAGTCACATATTCAAGGATCTAGCTCATCAGAACACATACATAACAGGATACAAGAAACTTGTCAATGGTCATATTCTGATCCTAAATGCAGCTATTCTCTTTACTGAAAGCTGGAAGGTGTTGTAGGATCTCTTGAGGTTTTCTTCAATGGGATCCAGTCATTTAATTGTTTGTAGTAAAATCTAGGATCTTTTGTTTCCTGGTTTAGAGGTTTTATCTGTAGGAGATTAAAAAAAAAAATCCCTCTCAAAAGGAGAAAAATGGGGATATCATCATCCTCATTCTGTGTATGTGGTAAATGATTACAGGATCACAGAACAGCAGGGGTTAGAAATGACCTCTAGAGATCATCTAATCCAAACCCCACTAAAGCAAGATCACCTAGATCATGTCACGAATACATTTCCTTAATGTGTTTCCTGCACTAGAGTCCTGAATTTGTCAGGATTTCCCAAGAACTGCAACACGTTTCTGGATCTCTGATGAGTTCTAGGCTTACCCCTAGAAAATGAGAAAAGTTCACTGGCTGAAAAACAGGATTTTTCTGGGTTTTTTCCCCACAAAACATTTTACATTCCTAACACCAAACTTATGCAGACTCTTCTGCAAGCCAAACAGCAGCACTGTGAATTTAAATAGTCCTTGAAGTGATTATTACTTTTTCTTTTTAATTGCTGTTCCACAGCTGGAAATCTTACCAAGGTCACCTTGTTTAAATTATCCACGTAACTGACAAGAAAAACAGCAACAACTAACTACAATAACTAAAAAAACCCTGAGTAACAGCTCAACCTGCTTGAGACACTTAAAGCCATTGGCTTCAGGATCTCAGAAGGCAGAAAAACAATATAGTCTGAAGGGAGAAACTCGATACAATAGAAAGTGGCAGGTAATACCAGCTTCATTATAGAAACTGCTAATTTGGATGCAGCAGTGTCAATAAGAATTATACTAATGAAACTATCCTCCGAAATGTCAGTCAGTAACTCCAGTAAGGTTTGTATACAATTTTCTGAGCTAGCTTAAAACATTTGCAGTTTGATTCATTCCCAAATTCCACATCATCTTTCTAACAATTCCCTTCTGTAGGAGTACACCAGGCAGAAACAAAAGCAGAAAAAAGATACAATGCAGAGACTAACAACTTTTTTGTTTCTGCACTGTGACTGCATTTCCTTGGAGTACTGGCAACAAATGCTTGCAAGCACAGAAGAGATGTGAACATACTACAAAAAGCTAACATGTTATATCTGAACAGAAAAATAACCAGATTTTTCTTGTGTTTTAAACTATATAAAAAAACCCCAAACCCAGTGATCATTAAAAAGCAGTTCCATAAAAATTGAAGGCTTGAATCATAGAATCATTATGGTTTGAAAAGGCCTCTGAGATCTAGTCCAACAGTCCCCTTACTACCTATATTACTTACTAAACCATGTCCCTAAGTACCTCATCCAACCTTAAAAGGCATAGAAAGCAAAAAAAGTGTTCTTTTTTTGCATAACTGTCAAGTGGCAGATCTGGAATTGCATAACATGCACTAAGTAACTTCACATTTGTGTTTCATGTGGAGAGGAGACTTCAAATTTCGGCATTTGACAGTCCTAGATCTCACAATAAGAATGTTCTAGACACTCAGGATGCACAAAGTTCTCCCCTTAAGCACACCCTGAAGTCAGTGCAAGTCTTTGCTCTTAATTCAAAGGGAGAGTGGATAGGGCCGTGGGGCATATCTATTCGTAAACAGTAACAGGACTTTGGTACTACGAGTAGAACCTGAAAACTCTTTTTTGATGGATAAAAGCATTTTAGGCATTTGATAGTACAAAGGCTTCCCCATACTCTTCTACTATAATCTCACTTTCCACTTGGATTAGGTTGTGATTATAATTATGTATAAAATAAAGCCCCATAACCAAAACAGAATGGTTTTCAAGTAGCTGTTACAATTAAACTTCTACTGTTGTATCAGGAAAATGATGGAACATTTCTTGGAACCTGCATATTATATATCAGGGAGAAACATAAAAAAATAAATGTATCATTGCTGTGAAGACTCTTTTGCTGCGTGCCATAATTTGGAAAAAAAACCCCACCACTAGATTCATCCTGATGTAGTCAAAATAGGGCCAGGCCTATCTTTGAATTAAGAGTAAAGACTTCCCTGTCTGGGAGGTCTTACTGCTCCAGCACAAGAGTGCCTTGCTCACAACACATATAATTCAGTTTGCGTATCTTACTCTCTGCTTATTTTGAGCCTTACTACTCTCTGGAGAGACCCAAGGTACTTCCAAGACAAATTGAGTTTCTGTGAAAAAGGCAGCTCTGGGTTTTTAAGTCCCTGACAAAGAGTTTAAACCTATATGAATCAGATGTCCAGTGAATTTTGTAACAAATTGAGTGAAACTGTTCATGTTCATTCCTGTTAAAATGAAGGCGCTATTTAAAAATAGGACTAGCCTGGTAGTTCCATCATCAAGGTTACTTGGAAAAGTCTCTGATGAGCTTCCTGGTGCACATCAAGGTTTGATTTCTGTCTCTCCTCCTTTTTTTTTTTTATTTTGGTCTCCCTCTTGAAGTTAGTTACAATCCAAACAATGAACAAGTAATACTACATTACTTCGGTCTCACTCAAAAAATCCGGCAGAAAAAGAAAGGGGATGGGAAGCCCAGAGCTGCCTGAATACATTTCTAACCCAAATTTCTCAACAGTAACTGACCACAAAGAACATGTATTCAGTGACATTTGGAAAATACCAGGATTCAACTTCACAAACCAACCAGCTTTGCAGTCTACCATTTAAAGCCTGTTGAAGCTAGTGGGATCTAATTGGATTACTGAAAGATGTTCAAATCTCACATGAGATTAGGTTGGGGTTTTTTAATGGAACTGCAAAATAAGAACACAGACAGAGATTTCTCTGATCCATAGAGCAGGCATGGCCTATAAATGGTCGTCAGTCTCTTTTCCCAACTTATAGATAGAATGAGAGAAAACAGCCACAAGTTGTGCCAGGGGGTGTTTAAGATTGGAAAAAATTCCTCACCGAAAGGTTTATCAAGCATTTGAATGCACTGCCCAGGAAAGTGGCTGAGTTACCATCACTGAGGTGTAGAGATGGGGCTTAAGGATGACGTCTTCCAGTAGTGGACTTGGCAGTGTTTGGTTTACAGGTGGACTTAATGACCTTAAGGGTCTTTTCACACCTAAATGATTCTATGACAAGAGATTGAGCCAACTGCCTGACATCCCTTTTGCGCTTATTTCCATGAGCTCTTCCACATCTCAGACATCTCAGCTTCTGCAGGAGCTCTGCTAGTCAAAAGCAGTTTTCACAGATGGGGAGCACCCTGAGGGTGACAACTCATCATGCTGTCCATAGGCACAACTAGAACACCATCTCAGGGTGACTTCTCCCTGTGAAACTCAACTCCAGCCTCCTAAGGCCTCTGGAAAGGAGCTTCCACCCAGGATTTGGCACTACCTCTGCTCTGAAGCAAGGACTCAGTGGCAGTATCTGTTTCACTAAAGGAAAGAGCGCCCTAGCATAGACACACAGCCATCTAAATTGTGCAGCTATTGGAACTGTTTGGGCATGGATTTAGCCATGCTAATGACTGTTACAAATAGTATGAGGACATAGCTAGGCAATTATTACATATTACTATGATCCCATTTGGTAGATTGGATGAGGCTATCAAACGTAGAAAGGATTTAGAAAGCTGGTGGTGAACTGAAATATGCTACCCTGCTTTACCCTTATGGGTAGGGAATACATCGTGGTCTGGTTTATTAGAGAGACAACAAATTGGCCTAGCCAGCTGTTGCAGGTTTTAGCTCCTACACTCTAGGTCTGAACCAAAGTCCGTGCAATATGCCTGAAGTCAGCCCTGCTACAGCTGCTACTCACAGTTCTGCATCAGTAACAGTCCTTGCTTAGTGCTAGGCTAGACCTAGTCATCCACAAATGTTGCCACCATATAAGTAGGGTTTGTAGCATTTCCCTATGGTCTGCTACAGAAGACCCCAGCAGTCAGAGAGCCTCTTCATGCAGTGCATCTTTGTGCAGATTCAGGCCGAAAAATCTGAAAAATCCCTATCATATGGTAGGGAGTGGACAGCTACAATCCAGAAGCCTCCTTACCTTGGCTCTAAGGCAACTGGGATGTCCATGAACCACATTGAGACATTTTGTTGCCTCTGCCCATGGCCCTGAACCCCGCAGTCAGCTCTAACTCATCTCTTCACCTTGCAAATACCCTCAACAAGCACGCTCTGCTGCAGGAATAGCTGGGCCCAGGATCATTTCTGAACCACACTCATTTTTCTTCAGGGAGATGCTGGAGCATAAACATCATTCAACATGAGCAGCCTTTTCTTTCCTTTCCACAAAGAGGCATTTAGCTAGGCTTGGCAGAAGGAGGTAAGCCTCCGGGAAGACATTATCCTGACAGCAAACACTGGTGGCTGGCTTTGTGTGTATGAATGTGTGTTTGGCAGACTCTAGATGCTAAATAAATATGGGTTATTAATAAAGCGC
This sequence comes from Zapornia atra, assembly GCA_013400835.1. NCBI lineage: Eukaryota > Metazoa > Chordata > Aves > Gruiformes > Rallidae > Zapornia > Zapornia atra. Next base: position 591,726 of record VZTU01021204.1, read on the forward strand.
TAGCTGGAGATGGAAAATAAGATTGAATGCTTCATCTTCCCATAGCTGTTTCAGGATCTTAGGGGGGAAATAAAGAACAAAGACAATGGAAAATGGAAAGCCATAGGGAAGGATCGGTAGGGGGGAAGGGAAGCCAATAAAGAGGAAAATAGCAGCGAGGAAGAGGCAGTAAATTTGGTTGGCTGTAAAAAAGGCTCAAGCAAACAATGGGTAACAAAACAGCACTGATATAAACAAAACGCCAACCACCTCTTGCCCCACCGAGATTTAAACCAAAATGTGAAAAAGCACTACCTTGGCCAAGAACACTTGCAAGAGACTGAGAAAGAACAAGAGAGAAGCAAATAATCTGGAAGGGAAAAAGTAGAAGGTAAGAAAACAAGGCATAACATGTGCCCAGAGAAGGACACCCCATACCACGGAGGGGCCTTAAAGTCCTTCAAAACTCTACAGAAACAACCAAGGGTTCTAGAGGGGCTCTGTTCCTGCCTTCACCCCTGTTGACATCCTACCCTGCACAGCTGTAGGTTGCACCTGTTCTTTGCCCCAAGTCAAAGCCTGCGCTTGAGAGACAAATGCAAGCGGATTTTCCTTTCACATCATCATTTTTCATAGCCTTTTCCAAGTCTCATACTACACACGTCTGAGAACCCCACTTTTGTATCCTCCCTACTCTGAGCTAACAGCACATGTTACTTCTGTGGCAGCACAATACTGTCCTACAGTGACACTGAAACCCTAACTTTGCAAATGTCTTATCAAAGCATTTAGTACTCCAACAATCTTTAAAATTAGACTACATTTATTTTCACCTAACAAGTCTTTATATTTTTACACTTTCCAATTAACAGAGGGGCTACTTCTCTGGATCAAATGGCAAACTGCTACATCTATCTTTACACACGCATAGTTCATTTATTTTTTCCAAGCAACAAAGCACCTCATTAATTAGGTCTCTTGAGCCTAGTTCTCTTCTACTTGTGCTACAACAGTCTTAAAGCTGTCATACAATTAATAAAGGCTGCAGCTTAAGAGTTACTGTTGTATTTTTGACCATGGCTATAGAGTGCTTGAAATTTGTCTGTCTGGACTTCATGGTCGCAGGAAGCAGACTCATTTTCAGCAACAGTGTGCACAACTCCACTGGTTTTAATGCCATGTTTGCAGACAGAAGAGATTCAGAATATGGGATAGTTTACATTCCTTTTACATTGGAGTGAAGCCCCTTACACCTCTCGGTTTCCAAAGCCTAACCTGTAGCTATTTCTTTAACTCTCTCCAACATATACTGACAAATGACTTAAGTCAAAACCTATCTGCTTTGATATTCTCTAAGATGAGATACAGTCTGAAACTATCTTTCAGGACAACGGTGACAGAAAAAGACTGTATTTTAAAAAAACTCACTAGTTCCATACATTTTTTTAACACACGTCTACATACATTACATAGGTGGGCATACTGCCTCACTTAGCAGATAACCAGCCATGCTGCTCAGCATGCCCACGTGCAGATAAAGCACATACTCACAGCTGCTTCAGCAAAGCACACCGGTCTGATGGTCCATGAAAAATTGATGTGTGCATGCACACAGAGGCCAGGACATATGGGATGCATTGTTCTTGCTTCACAAACTCAGGTCGGCTATGTATGAGAAGGATGCAGCAAACCTATGTTAACCATCAGAATACAAACTATTCCCTGGCACCCAGAAATGACTTGCAGGATAAAACCCCAAAAGGCAGGACAACTGAAAAACTTCCTGGCAGCCTTACTCTGAAGCACTATTACCAGCAGCAGCTTATTGAAAAACAGTTCACACTCCAACAAGTGTTCTTCAGGCAGGGGTAATGTATGATCCCTTTCCCCTTCCACTCACAGTAAGAATACGTGATATCTCTATAAGAATAATGCAAAATATTCAGTAAGAGGCCCCGTGCCGTGGCTATCAGAGTTAGATCTCTTTTTGGCACTTATTTGTACCACCATTACTGATATTTTCTTCTATTAAGGTACTTCGATTAAACTTTGCAAATATTGTATGATATGACATGCATTTCATGGAACTTCACACAGTTCTGTGGTGGTTTAACCTTGGTTGAATGTCGAGTGCCCACCAAAGCCACCCTATCACCCTCCCTCTTCAACTGGAACAGGGAGAGCAAATATAACAAAAGGTTTGTAGGTCAAGATAAGGACAGGGAGAGATCACTTACCAATTACCATCACAGGCAAAATACACCCATCTTAGAAAAAAAAATAATTTGTTACCAATAAAATCAGAGCAATAAGACATAAACCCAGAATGCCTTCCTACTACCACTCCTTTCTTCATGGGCTCGACTTCATTCTTGTTTTCTCTACCTCCTCCCTGCCAGTGGCACAAGAAGATAGGGAATGAGAGTTGTGGCCAGTTCATCGCACTTTGTCTCTGCTGCTCCTTCCTCCTCAGGGAGCCAGACACCTCATGCTTTGTCCCTGCTCCAGCATGGAGTACCCCCGCAGGAGACAGTCCTTCAGGAACTTCTTCAGGGTGACTCCTTACCATGGACTGAAGTCCTTTGCAAATTGCTCCAGCATCAGTCCTTTCCACAGGATCACAAGTTCCCCCAACAAACCTGCTCTGGGGTGGGTCCGTCTCTCCATGGGCTTCATTCCTGCAATGAGCTTGTTCCAGCATGGGATTCTCACAGGTTCATAGCCTCCTTCAGGTGCCTTCACCTGACCCAGCACAGAGTCCCCACCATGGGCTGCAGGTGGGATCTCTGCTCCACCATCATCCTCCATGGGCTGCAGGGGGACAGCCTTCCTCATCATGGTCTTCTCCATGGGCTGCAGGGGAATCTCTCCTCCAGTGCCTGGAGCACCTCCTCACACTCCTTCTCTGACCTCAGCGTCTGCAGTGTTTTCTTCTCACATATTCTCACCCCTCTCTGGCAGCAAAAACTGCTCCTAGTTGTTGGGCTTTCTTCCCTCTCTTAAATACGTTACCACAGGAGTGCTACCACGTTGCCATGCAAACTCAGTGCAAGTTCCAAACTGAAACTATATGAATGGGTGCTTATGGTTGTGTTTTACAAGTAGAAGAAAATGTGCTGATTTTACAGAACTACGTGACTTTGTACTTTTTTTTTATAAGTACATCAATGGGAATCAAATATACTGCTAATTAAGTTAAGGTCATTTGTATCTTAAACTAGTTTTGTATACCATGTATCACTCAGAAATCAGTCTTATGCAACAGCTCTGTTTTGAAGGTGACATCAAAGGCCTGAAATCGAGGCGCTGCTACACACAGTGTGAAGACAACAATGACAGTTCCATTTCGGTTTACTATTCAAAGCAAGAATTTCCAAGAAAAACACCACTGGAGACTAAAACACTATTAGGGATGTCTAGCATACCAAAAACCGAATACAGTGGATACTAAACAAGGGACTCTGCAAAAATAACAATTTGATGCATAGCTGATTTCAATCTTTCAGGCAAAACAGTTGAAATACCTTTTCCACAAAAAGCAAAACTATTGTTAACAACACATCTCTTCTGAAAATTCACTTATTCCCTTCATCCTGCAAAAGAAATTTTCAGCAGACAAGGGAAGAGTAGCTCAAAGCCCATGAAAATGCAAAAGTCTTCCTGTCTTAATGAACAGCATGCTTCAGTATCACTACATACAAACATTTTTGAGCCCCTTTAGCAAACAGCATGAAGGGCTGCAACAAGTCTTCACCTAACAGCTTCTCCTTTGAATGTCCTCCCTACAGTCATCTGTATGTCCCAAGGGGAGAAGTTTATTTTTGCTGCAGCTTACAGAGCCACCACATCAGCAGCCCACTCGCTCACCAGATGCTTCTGCTGGTGGTTTTGCTTGGTGTCACCCTCTTGTTTTCTAAGGCAGCATGGAGAGAACCGTGACTCCTGGCTTTCCCTGCTTCTGCCAGTTTGATGTCCAGGGAAGACAGCAAGGGCTGCTATGACTCCTTCTCCACCCAGCACAGGCTGCAGAGCTGTGCTACCCTGCAAGGTCCCTGCCAAGACAAGAGCGAGGGTGGGTTTCTCTAACCCACCTCACTGCTGAGCTACATGCTCTCCCAAATCAAGCTCGGAGCAAACCCATCCAGTGAAGGCCCTGATCCAGGGAGGCAGTAACTCCTGCTGGAGGATAAACCCAACTGCAACAAAGGGATTATTCACCTGAGTACAGACTACTCCAGTGACAAAGAGCTTGCAAGATAAAGGTTGCAAAGGGAAGAACTGTGAGAAACCACCATGCACGCCACATGCAGCCATTCTCAATTACTTTCACACCTGAGGACATGCTGCTACCATCACCAAAATCTGCTTTCATGTCAGGCGTTTGATGTTGCACTCTCTGCCTGCCAAGTAATTCCTGAAGCCTAGGGATGGGAGAGGTATTTTTTTAAAGTTAATCTGGTTACTGGGAAAGGCGTGCATATCCCACAGAGTGACACGCAAGGAAAAAATTAAGAAGATTGTTGATGAATCCCCTGAGACTTCTTCCAGGTACTTCATCCCGTGCTATTAGCCCAAATCTTGGAAACCCTGGGGTGGATGCTGCCTGCACTGGAGAGGAAACCTTCAGATGATTCATAGCTGCGGATTTCTAGCTGCCACTGCTTGTCACCATATTGCTAAAATGAGCTTATAAGCTTGCCGAAGGCAATAAATAGTTTCCAACTCATTCATGTAGTTTATACTTTGCTTTCAATGAAATGGTAGAATGTATAGCCAGCAGAACCCTAGCAGAGCAAACACTTCACTGTATTTTAACAAAAGTTAGTTACATTTCTTGCTGGAAATGCGTACCATGAGGTGAGAAGCTTAGTAGTTACTCAAAAACATTCCCTGTCTGTGATGTGACTGGATTTATTTCTGAAATTAATGCTATCTAACACGCTGTGGCATAACACTATTCTTCACCAGCAGCGTTGTTTCCCCATAGTATGTCCTGACATAAAAAGGATCTGTTCAAGAACGCATGAGAAAAGCTTGTGACAGTCTCATGGAAGGAGGGTCCTGCATAGCACAGAAGCCTCAACCCAGCTCGACTTTAGGTCCAGGCACCCCAAAGCACACCTATCAATATCCACAGGGTTTACTCATACAGGACACCAGGAATTAAAGGGACTAGCAGAATCACAATCACAGTGAGCAATCCCTTGGTTGTGGTAGACATTGAGAGAGGTGTCCTTTGAAAAACAAAAAGCCCCCTGCCCCAAATAGCCATCACGTACATTGCTTTACTTGTCTGGGGGAAGCAACATGGAAAGCAAGCAAAGCAACTGCCTTTGGAAAGTGATATTATTTCAGCCTCCTTGGGGAAAAACCTATTTATCCTCTAAGTACTGATCTCAGTAGATAACTGCAAGTGCAGCTGTTTCTGTTTATTTCTCCCCACTCCTACAGATACACTGAAGCCTCTCCAGCATCTGGCTCCTCTCTATTGATAGGAATTTTCATGTTATAAAACATATCTCACAAAACCAGGGCTGGACATGAGAGGCAGAGGAACAGCAGCACCTCAAAAGCCTGATTCCTGGAATGAAGAGCACAGACTGTATATAGGCTCTGCATGAAGCTGTCTCTCTGAGTAAAGGACATTTTGGGAATACAGAGACCATCTGTTCAAACCCAGTCAGAAGTTAGAGCAGACACAAAGGCAAGGCTTTCCTAACAGCACCAAAAAACACAGTCTGTGTTCAAGACTTTCAAATGCAAAAGATTAGCTAAAGCGTAACATAACACTGGTTTTCTCTCCACCTTCAACTAGCTAATAAATACAGATTTTTTCACCCTCAGTCTTCCCAGTACTAAAATGACAGACTCCCTTCCCTGTGGATACTGCTACTCCTAAGAAGTCTCTAAGCCTGTATAACAGATGTCACAGCCTCCCTACATACTCCCCTACACTGCATCGCATCAGTGGGACAGGTGGACTACAGGCTCTCAACCTCTCTTGTCCTGGGCCACAAAGCCAAAAGCGTGTCAGGCTGCTTGCCCCCCTCTGAACTCCCAAGACAGCAACATTGTTCCCTTAAACCTGTATCTGGGTGCCACCCACCCTTCTGTTCAGACTGAGGAATCAGCTGCTCTGATCCTCTGCGCAGGTTTGTGACTGCAAACACCCCAGAGAAATAGTACGTTGGATGCCTGTCATGGCAGTTTCCTCTGAGGATGGTCACAAAAAGGTGGGACACAAAGTTATACGAAGTGAGTCACCATGCACCCGAATGACAGAACTGCTGCTGATTGTGCCTGCAAATACACATCATGGCACAAAGACTCATCAGAAGTGTCTGCCCAATATACCTACTCTCAGAGCAACAGCACTGGTACATCGTACAAGAGATTAGATAAGTTGAAAAGAGTGCATTTACTGCACACGCTTCCTATCTTAGTCTCTAGACTTATATCTGCATTATCTGATTAAGTGACTGTTAAATAACCCGAGCTGACAATATAGGCTCAGAAAAACTCTTCATCTTGATCTGGAAGTGTTGATATAATCTCCAAATATGAATTTCAACAATGAAGGAAGCACACCCAATACAAACCTATTATTCAAGGCATAAGCAGATCCCTACAATAAATCAGGCCTGCTTACATCTGATAGATACCAGGGAAAAATGTTTCAGAGGAAGATGCAGCAAATTCTTGCGTATGGCTTCTCGTTAGCAGTTCATAAAGCATTTAGAGACCACATCCTCTCTCAACACAAGTAGGGACAGGAAAAATTCCCAAACCCCCTTTAAGAATATGAAAAATATCTTCAAAACATAAGTGAAAGCATTCTTATTACCCATACAAATGCAATTCCTTTTGAAAGAACATGAAATAATAAAACAGTATTAAAATACTAATTGAGCACTAATCTGGTAAACAGCTTAATTAGGTGAAAAGAACATTCATGTGAAAAATAAAAATAAATTCTCTTTATTGTTGCATCATTAAGGGAAACCTGAAGCACAGCTGAGTGACTGGCTTTGAAAACATTTGCTCCACACCTAGCTCTAAGCCTCCGCCTGCAAAGACACCAGGAAGCATTTGTTCTGTTCATGAAATCAGAGTGAGGCTTTCATCCACGTATTTTGGCAACGGTCTCCAGTTGTATAATGATTTCCATATGTTTATCGCATTTAAACAAGAGCAAAACAGTATGGTACCAACTGGTTCTGTTTACATTATGATTCAACCACGATGTTTGTTTTTTGGAGGGGATGTTTGTCAGGGGCAACCAAATGCTTTTCAAAGTACCTTTCACTCTTTGACATTGAAATCAAAGACCCTGCTAGTAGGGAAAGGGAAAAAAATGGATTAATTATAAAAGGAGCGAGGTCAGAACAGCATGAAAAGAACACTGGATAATATACATGGAACTGGCAGTAACACCAACAGTTTAAAGTTGTCTACCTGTCTCACTATCAGACCTTGTTTTCAATTACTTACAGCTTTGCCAAATTTACTGTTTTTCCAGGAATTGCCTTTGCTAGGTGTCTACCTCAGGCTGGTGTGGGGTTTTTTTGTTTTCTTTATTTGGGGGTTGAGGTTCAGGGGAAAAAAAAATTCCTTTGTTTCTGAAAATTGGAACCAGATTTTATTATAGAAACACATTTGTTTCCCCCTTTTAAAAATAAGCAAATCAGAGTTAACTGAGCAACAATAATGTTTTGGAACTGCACCTGGCAATTTTGAGGAAAGAAAGATTTCACTGATGTCACAGGGAAAAAACAAATCCCATGAAATAACATACTTGGTTGAGTCTTCTAAGAAATCAGCAACTGTACAGCAGGATCTTGTGAAACAGGAATTGGCAGTGGAGTTAACTTGTGAGAGGCAAAGGAGGTTGTCTTACGGTTAAGCTGAAACCAGAACTGGCTACAGCAACATACTGGGACTGGGCACCTGAGGGGATGAGATGAGGATTGCAAAGACTAACACTAGATGAAGTACTCCAGGAAAACTGGTGCCAGGAGTTGTAAAGGGAAGACTCAAAGGAGCAGAAAAATGTGTGAACTGAACAAGCTTGGGGTAATGAGGAGAAATCAAGGAACAGAAAGACTTCTGTGGATAAATGCACCAGCTTGAAAAAATTATTAGGGGAAAACTGAAGATCCCAATATATGCCTCCCGAACCAGGAACTGGGTCTGCTTTTCCAGAGTCTCCCCATTCTGCAGCTGTGACAGCCAAAGGTCTGTGCTGTTCATCCAGCCTGTGGTTGCTGTACAACACTGCACTATGGAATTTCAGTATCTTATAGTGCTACAAGTATCCAAAATAAACTAGGCTGAGGAAATGACACAGGGACACACTTTGAGTTAAGCACTCAAAAGCAGAGTAGTGTCACATTAAACTTCCACATATAACTTCGATAGGGCTTTCTGTGACATTGCCTTTGTTACATGCAAGGCTCCACTTTCTGTTCTGTAGGACTTCTGGGAGCCATGTGTGCCACCTTGGTAAGCACAGAGGACTTCAGTCAATCCAGAAGCCAGGTTTAGGGAACAAGAACTTTAAAGACAGACCACTTAACGGCACCACAGTAGCTCAGGTCCAGAAAGACACTTTTCTAACCAACCCAAAACCCATGCTTTCCTCATGATTTTTCCTGAAAGAAAGTATCACCTAAAAGGAAGCATTCCCCCACAAGCATATTTCTCATCATGAGGAGACTTTGATTCTCAGCATTAATAAGTGTGTCATTATGACTGCCCAGACCTTGAAGAGGTGAGTCTAAAAGTAAAAGTAGTTCCAGGAACAGAGAAGTGTTTCCGCATTATGCGGATTAGTTCTGGACAACAAGGGGTATGCTTGGGAAACATGGCTATGTCAAAGCTAGAATTACTGTCAAGCAACAAAAATAAAAGAAAATAAATAGATTTTTCTAAAAAGGCAGAAGGCCCCAGGCACAGGATGAAAAGGATTGCCTCAGTTACTGCAGACAACATTGGTGCTGCCACTTCACCCAGGAGAGTGCTCAAAACATATTCATTATATAAATCCACATGACATAGGGAAGAGAACATACCCCAGACACACACCCTACAATAAGCTTGAGATGCCCAACAAAACAGATCAACGTCTACGGAAACTACAAGATACCTTTTGTGGAAAGCTGGGGAAACTAAACACACACCCATTTCCTCTGGCTGGTAACAGCAGCAGACTTCTGACATGAAAATGCCCATCTCGTCCTCTAATCACATGAGGCTGACAGGGGCTTCACCGAACACAAAAAGGGCTGAAGTAGGTATAAAGAGGGAAAAGTTCAAAGCACTGCTATGTTTTCTCCAGCTCCCACCCAGCTGAGATGGCCACAGAAGCCAAGAAGCACTTGCTCATGTGGAGCACACCTAGATGTGGAAGTAAGTAGCAGCAATTAGACGCAGCTGCAAATGAACTCCCTACCTACGCTCTGCTCCATTAACATCACTAGCAAAAAAATCTGGAAAGGATTAGAGACTTTTGCAAAATGTTTTACACCTATTGGCACGCTTCTCCTGCAGCAGCCCTTGAGCTACAGGAAGAAATAAACATACAACCTAAATCCTGTTCATCAGTTCCCACAGCCTCCCTGAGAAGGCATTTTTCTAGTTTGAAAGGGGAAGATCATGTTGTCACTGGAAACACAATACACATATTTTCTGTTTTAAAGGGCAGCATGTGCTAAGACAGTTCTCAGCACTGCACATAAATGAACAGGCTGAATCCAGCATTGCTGGTGCTGGGAACTATGCAAACATTTAGGGGTCTTTATTTCTATCAAGCAAAAATACTTAATTATGGCAGCAGAGGTAATGACAAAAAGAAAGCCCACTATCGGAAGGCTGAAATTTACTCAACTGGGGTCCACACCTGCACTGGAAATTTTTCAGAGGTCTGTAAATTGAGAAGACTGGAACAATGAAGCCTAGAAGAAACACACCTGTGTAGAAAAGAAAATAGAGAAAAGTCTCTCCAAAATTGTTCACATAAGTGAGAGAGCAGCTCTGTTCCAGTAAGTAGACCAGCCAAAGATCTGGGTAATCGCAAAGTGCTTTGCAGATGGTAAGAACACCAGGCAGTGGCAGAAGCATGACCATATCCATCATGGGGCTTTTGGCTTCCAAATCAGTGATGCTTCCATTCAACCATATCCAGAGAAGAGGACTAAGCGTGGCTCTTCATGTATTCAAATGGAAAAGGTCTCATGTTCTACACGCTTGTAAGGTGAACATAAACAAGTATGTTATGTGGGGGGGTTTACTCAGGCCTCAGCAAATCAATACAATTATCTGTAAAGATGCAGCTGGGAAACAAGTTTCCCATCAACTGCTATCCCACTTTACTAAACGGAAGTCGCACACTACATAGAATGGAACCAGCTCCCTCTAGACACCTTACTGCAGGGTAAATGGCCTCCCTAAACCCTATTGTGTCTCTCCATTAGCTTTCTAAGCATCACAGCGCATCAGTGTTGAACAATGTATCTAGACAAAGCTAGATCCTCAGTACACAATTAAACCCTGGTAGGGCAGATGGCAGAGATGATTCTGCTGCCTCTCTTGCTGGTGCAACGAAAGGTTTCCCACCAGGGATAGGTACCACTATAAGTTCACACATTAGTACTTCTTTTTAAGGAGCAGGAAACCAGATAACCAACTCTGAACAGAAATTATTGAAGGTCTCGCTTGAAGGTTTAATTCATAAGACAATATGAGGAGAATATGGTGCTTAGTTACCAGCTAGGGTTAAACCATGACACTTCCAGAGGTCTGTCCTTTCTGACCTCAACTGTTATGTGATCCCACTAGAATTACTTTCACCGTTATTTTCTGCAAAGGAGAACTTAATCTTAGTAATTTCACTCACCAGCATATGAAAACACTACTAAATTCTATCGAAACAAGTGAAATCACAGCTACATTAAAAAAATCAACCAAAATCACACGAAGGTTGGTGCTCTCAATACAGGTCCTTTTATTTCATTGCAATGCTCATTAGTCCATGCTAAAAATAAAAAGCAAATGAGAGACCTAGTCACCACATCCGACCTGCTAGTAAAGTTGTATTTAACTCACCGAGGGAGCATAGGAATAGGGGCAATACCTGGCCAGTCAAGAGTCCTGTGGGGGGATCTGCTGAACTGAACCTCTATTAAAGCATGGTCTTCTCTTTAAAGTTAAGCAGAGAGTAAATCTGAGGTATCCTTATATCTGCTATTTTTACACCCTTTGACACAGTTCTAGTAATAAAAATATTTGGGGAAAGCAAGAAAGATACGAACAAGCAAAGCCTGGGAACAACCATAGTAACAGGTATGCCATGTTTACACAAGAACCAGAACAGCTCACCCAAAAGAGCATGAGTAAAGATGGAAGGACTTCATTGGGAGCCTCATACTGTTTGACAATACATTTCTATACATATCAATGCACATGATGAAAATTTAATTTTGGAGGATGCAGAGCGAGGGGAAAAAAGCAAGAAATAGTGAGACTCAACTGTTCCCCCAACTCAGAACTGTCCTTCCCAACCAAACTCCAGTGGGAAATACTTAAAAGAAACTCTTTGCCAGCTAGAGAGGAAGCCTAGCTCTCTCCCTCTCCCCAAACCTGCCAGTTTCTCCCAGAGCCCTCAGGATTGTACTCTCTGCTACAGCTAACAACACTAAATCTCACTGTTCAAAGTTAGATATTCTGCTGCTAGTCTTCTTATGTCCCTTCTATTAAGAACCCATAAAGACCACAAAGATAAGATTCTCCTGAAGGCAATTCAGACCAATTCAGAGTCTATTCCAATGCGTTTTGGAACTTTCTTGTAAAAATCCTAATTGAGTATAACTTAGGAAGATTAGTTTTGCTAGGCTATGAGTAGTGTCATTTTAAGCTAAATATAGCCTAACTAGTCTCTGTGGGCTCTACCATCACCTCTTTTATATTTAAGCTTATAAATAGCTTTGATTTATAGAAGTAAATGCAGCATTTTATAATGATATAGTTAGGCACCTACCTAATTTAGTTTAAATCCAATAGAAAAACAAGCAAAAATAGCAATAAAGTCTTCAAATTTTGAAGAGTTCTTTTTAAGAAATGAACAAAACACACCAGTGAAGTCAACTGGACTGACAAGCGCAAGGATTGAAATGTGAAGGAATTCATCTCCGTTAAGAAGCCTCTCACGCAACGCAGAAAATCTCCAGGACTAGGGTGCAGACTTGAGCAGATTTAAGCCTATTAGAAGTTAGTAGTGAGCCTACAAAAGAGGAAGAGGGACTGATAAGCAAAGCGCGGGGTTTATGTGAATATTACCAAGACTCAAATCACACTTGAACAGATATTTTAAAAAGTAGTAAAACTGTAAAAAGAAAGTAAAAGGTCAAAATCCACTGATTCAAGATTAAACATCTCTCCCCAAACTAAAGAAACAGTGAACCCATTTTCAGTAAGAACAGTGATAATAAATAAAGAAAAGATGATGGTGAGGGCAGAAACTATAAGGAAATCTCTAGCCATTAAACCTGGGAAGATTTTCAACAGTAGGAGCAATGCAAACAAGAAACAACACTGGTTTCTAAACAGAGCTAAGAGTATCTGGAAGCAGGCTGCTGTAACCTCTTCCATTACAGCAGTAGAAATCGGCACTCCAAGGTCCAAGAAAGTCACCTTCCGCCCCTTCCCTAAATGTCGTTGCTGCTTTCCTTAGTCAGGTGCATAAATGCTTGTCTAATTAATGCAGAATGGCACCTTTAAAAATAAATTTCCTTTGCCCACCTCTTTTTAGGCTGCAGAAACATCTTCCCATAGAACGTTGCGTGTTGTTTGAGACCTTAGAAAATCACTAACAGCGCAGAAGAGATAAGAGCTCTACTACTACAAATGATAGGTACAGGAGAGCTGACAATCACAATACAGCTATATAAGACATATACAGCTATTTTTACTATATTACAGCACGAAATAAGAGGAATTGTGCTTTGCCCATTTAACTGCAATATTAATCTTTCTTTATGAAGCTGAAGTGTGAAAACAGGGTGCATAATCTTTATCCATGGACTGCAAACAAGGGCTACAGGTCTGATTCAGCAAGCCAAAGCAGGTTTTGGATTTTTCTAAACAGAACTTTGGTGCCTAGCAACAGAGCCTGGCACTTCTTCAGGTGGGATCTTGTGATGGCATGAACAGGCACATCTTTAACATCGAAGTATGCTTAAAAATCTGACCCTCCAACTAAATGCAGAAAATGAACTGCACACCTGCCTGATTAAAATTAAGCACATCCTTTACTTAAGGGGAGTGGGTGTGCTGGGTGTTAATACACATCCTTCAGCGGTCTGAGTGTGGTGACTCCTTAGCTGCAAACACAGGTAACTGATACCTACACCTCTGTGTACTGTCAGCACAAAGTCTGTTCAGCATATCTGAAAACCCTTGAGTCCCTACAAGGTTACTGCACAGGTCAAGCACAGCTTTATTAATCGAACAGAAAATCTGCAGCTTTTACATGAATCTTTATAGATCAGGTTTTGAAGCCCCATGCTTTTTATCTCTTTGCTAGATCAATAAAACAACCACAATTAGGCAACAGAGACACAGAGAGATAAATAGTACCAATTCTAGGTTAAAAAAAAAAAAGCACAGATTTGAAGGAAGTAATAAAGCCTGAATCACTGATACCTGAGAACTACTGCTGCATCATTACAAGGTGAGAGGGGGAAACCAGAACCTTTCATTTTGTAGTAGGTGATGGAGATGGACCACAAGATCTCACAAGTTCATTTGGAACAGGTTGAAACTGCATTTATTCACACGTATCCTGGGAAGGTGGGGGCTCTGGCAGGGATTTGTAATGGGGTTGAGACCCCCTTGGACGTGATGCTCTGATGGTACATTAGGCAGCATTTATTCAGATACTGGTTAACAATGGCAAAGGAACCGTCAGCCGGACCTGCCTTGTTTTACACAGAGGAACAGTACATAGTCACCCATTGAGATTTTTTAGGAGCCTTCGTGCATTATTCCCAGTTCCCACACTTCCAAATTATCCTGCCTTAAGTGTACCAAGCTCTTAAATTAAGCCCTTTAAAGGAGATTATGGAGACAGGAACTAGACTCAGACCCTTGCCCTCTTCCAGAAACCTAATTAAGTGGATGAAACATCCTTCCTTCTCATCTGCAATGGCAATAGCATGGAATTTTAGCTATTAGTTCAACGTTTCAAAACTTTTTAAAACTTTTTTTTTTAAAGGAGATATTTATTTTCACAAAATCATGGATAACTGTAAAATGTCACTGCAATTTTCTACTATGGTCAAAGAGAGGCAAGTTTTAATAAAAACGTGCATTTAAAAAAAGTCTCCCAGTTTTTAATATCCAGAAAATTTGACATTAAGGGGAGAAAGCTGAGAAAGTCTATTTCTGCCAGAGCATAAAAACAGTGTTAAGGTTTTCCTTCCTTAACACTGCTGCACATGCAAATAAAACCAACAAGCGATGCTTTCCTGACCAATTTGGACTATATTCTAGGAACGCCATTATATTTTTTTATGAAAACAAGTTACTTTTCTCCCCAGTGCTCAGCGGAGTTACATAAAGGATGCATTATTAAACTGTTTTATGAACAATATTCAGCATTTTTAGGGTTTCTGGTAAGAAACAGACCAGGACTTAACATTCCACAGAGACGCCTCTACTTTAAATGATCCATGGTATTCAGTTCCATATAATTAATGTTCCTTCATTTCAAGCCAGTTACTAATATGAAAGGTGATTTGTGAAATTAGGTAGCCCATTAAAAGAACTGTTTTTTCTTATCTCTCCCAGGATATCAAGACTAATTCACAGTCAAATGTTCTTTCCTTTGTACTTTGGTAAAAGACTCATTTTAGACTCACTGATAATTCCAGAAGGACTATGTAGTAGCAGTTCAGTTTGATGCTACTTTTTGTGTTAATGTTCTGCTTTCCTAAACAAGCTTATAAATATATATATTCAACACTTAAAAACAAATTTTCAGCAGAGTACAAAATAGAAGATCACTTTGGTTTTACACGAACAAAGACAATTATGTAGAAATAAATTCTGGGTTTTTTCCTAGTTCAGTGAAAAATAACATTTTTTCAAGAAAACATTCCTTTTGTTACTTGAGGTTCTCATAAGTGCTGAGTATCTGAGTGACCGGGAAAACACTGCAGACATCCCAGAACTCTAGAGAAACACATCAATAGTCCCATCCCCCGCCAACCTAATACCCATATGCCTCAAGTACCAGTACTGAATTCTCCAAATTAGGGCAGAGCTGCAATTTCCTGCAGGAGGTTCATGGACTTAAAAGTACCAGGGCTCTACATCACGTTTCCAAAATGGAACACTAGTGTGTAGAAAGGCATAGTATTTCAACTCTCTCTTTCTTCCCAGTCAGGACACATCTTTGCATAATGATTTCTGATTTTCTGCTTCATAGATCCAACTGTGAGCAGTATCTTAGCACACTTGAAAAAACTTTGTGCTTTTCAAGTAAAACATTTGGCCTTCAGTTACTTATTTTCTTCCAGTTGAGAACGTAGTCTTAGAAGCACCCAGCAATTTTTTGGTTTAGAATATTTGTCAGATGAGCAAACAGGTTGACTAGGCTTCAGTATACTGCCTTATAAACTGACCAAACCAGGCAAAACAGAGTACTTGCTGACACATAATGACTAATTTGTACACTTGGTTATTTGCAAGCAAATTCTTCACTGAGTATTTAAGCAGATTGATGGCTGAGGCCATTAATTGCAATAAGGTGTATTATAGGAACTTCACCAGAATTTAATAAGTTTGCACCTAATATTCATCTTGTTTGTCATTCTGAAAGATTGCATATTGGATCAGCCCTGGCATTAATGATAAAAGTTACCTTTATAAAACCTGGTAAGACATGCAAATGACTTGGGAAAGTAAATTCCATTTTCAGGAATGACTTCAAAACACCTTTCTAGGTAAATTTAAGCACAACAATGTGAGTAAGCATCCAATAAAGTGGTTATTTTTTTTCCAAAGATTCAAAGAGTCAAAATACAGAAAAGTTTCCAAATCTACAACCAATGTTTCGACATCCCAGAAATGCTCAAAAACCATTTTCTGCTTCTATACTTCTCCATAGAAAACCACTCAGATTTATTCAGTGTCATTTTCCACCCAATCTGGCAGTCTATCATGAAGAGTCTTTCCAGGAAGGTCTTTCCTACTTGAGCATTATCCAATATCATTGCTAACAGCTCAGGCATTAGGATACAAGGTATTCTTCTGAAATTCCAGAGAAAATCATTATCGGTAACAAAAAGAGACACCCCAACTAGCTCTAAATAAGTCAAAACACAGGAACTGTCATGAATAAGGCAAATACTACAGCAGGAGATGTAAAGAGAGAGTATCTATATAGTCAGAGTGTTCCTGATCTCAACACAGCAAGAAACACTCAGAACAGTTCAGCATTTTAGAAAGGGTATGGACAAGGCAGGGGAAGGCCAGAAGGCAAGGAAAGTTAACTGTGAAACAGGTAAAGACAGACTGGAAGGCTGGATATAAACCGTAAGACTACTGCTAAAAGGTTGTTAAATGCACAAAAGATTGCTGCAAATGGAACAATCTATTCGCCACATCCATGGGAAGAAAGGTCAGGATACCACTGCATATATATACACATCAAGCCCTAGGGAAAATACAGTATCAGTGAGTGAATTCAAACTACTTAATAGCCAAATGTTCAACTCAGAGTTTTGAAGGACTGATTAAGCATATATATGTGTATGACAGACCCAAAGGCCTTGAGATGAGCCAGTAGTACAAGAGGGCGAGCAAATTGGGCCCTGACTCCTGTGCTGTAAGTTTTACTGTATGTAAAAAAAGTACAGCTTAAACAAGAAAGTTTTTATGACATTGTGTAAGTGAATCCACTAAAAAAAAAATAAAATCAGCACACACACAAAAAATATAACGGATGAAGCTTAAACTGCAGGATCCTTTTAAGTTTATCATGTTCAGAAGGAAACTGCATTATTCTGGGGAAACACAATCAGCTGGGAAGAAGCTATCTCAGAATGCAGAGTCCTGTTTGCTATGCCTTATTTGAATGGTCACTTAAATTAACAAGATTATACATAATATTTCCTGGTTATAAGTACACACAACATTTCCATACTAGTCATTCCATTATTAGGCACAGCATATTATGTCAGATTCTGCTGAGACAGTCCAATTCATGACATTGAGCTTTTAGTTGTGACTTAGTAAATTCAAACCAAAGGACATGCCTGGTTAGATGATGAAAGCACTCAACTGTCAAACATATGAAACCAGTGCAACATGGATCAAAAAGTGTGTATGCAGAAGTGTATATTTGGGCTTTTCGTGATGAAAATACTGCCCTGTATCTGTTAAGGTAAGTGGGACATTAAGCCGCGCTGAAGTAATCAAGATACATCTTCAAATGGGAATACAGCATCTTCTGAAGTATGCACTGAGACAAAACAGCATTTATTTGGGAGAATACAGCTTAAACACCTAGTTCTGTCAGCCAAAGCCTTAAGACAGCCAAACCACTCAGTATATAAAGTCTAAGTCAAAACTCAAGATCTAGTGCTCAGTGACTGTAGCTCTTTTCCCTGTCCATCCCTACATTCCCATTGGGAGCAACATTCCCACCACAGGTGACAAACACAAGGCTTCTTGTCCCAGGTGACCTGAGATGCTTAAGCATATGCTTTTAAAACATTCAGTAACATAAGTTATGGAAGAATCACCAGATGATGTAAAGAGGACAAGGAGCCCTGATGAGCACTTGTGAAAGGCTGCAGGCTTATGGAGATTTTAGCAAAGATCAGAATCCCCCCATCTGTTTATTGTTCTCCCTCAGAAATACAACACGCTCCTCATTTCTCTGCCTATAAATGTACAAAGGATTCCTTGGATAGAATTACATACTTTCCATATATACAAAGCTATACTTCTTGGCTTCTTCACATCATAGGAAAAAAGGCAGGGCTTGTTCCCAGACTACCACTTTCTATGTGTCTGTGCTTTACGTCAGCTTGCAAGCCAGGGACCAAATGTCTATATGCAAGCAGACAGTGACTATTTCCCAGTTTAGGCAATGCCTGCTTAGTTAACCTCATCTCCTTCACACTTCATTTTGCTAATAAGCACCCAGCCCTTTCCAAGGAGTGCAGCATTTTAAAATATTAATACACAAATGAATAGTACTGGCATACACAAAACATTATGCAGAACATAGGTCATAAATTCTGGCAAGCTATAAACATATGCTGTAATTTTAGCTAGATGACATATGGGCATTTCAGACTCTAATTTTCAGTGGTGGTAGTGCTACACACACTAATATGACTGACGTATTTCCCAGGTGCTGAGAAATCCAGACAGACTAAAGAGTAATTCAAGCTATGTTATGAATCAGAGTCAGGACTGACATAAGGGTTGTTCTTTCATTATATAGAATCTTCTCTCTAAATAAAAGGTTTCCAAGCTTAGCTTGCTGAGAGGAACACAGAAATGCATCCAGGCAGATGCCACTAACATGGTATTTGCCAGCTACAGAAAACAGAAAATACCAGGAAGTTCAGGCAATCCATAGCTTCTCTTGCTGGAACAAAGAAAACTATAGTGACAGGCTGTGGTAGGGTGGTCAGAGACAACTTACTCAACACACATGTCCTCATGCTTGACAACACAGTTTCTTTCATTACTAGTGTGAACACCTCTCCTCTTCTACCAAACTCTTTGGCAGAATTACCAGCAGCTAAAATAATTCAGATTTCAGATCAAAGCATTTTTCACAAAAATCTTATTTCTAACTGTTTGAAATCTCTAAAAAATAAGGTGTGCTTATTTAGAAAGTATGGCCAAGTCGTTAGGATCCAAATTTGACCCCTGAAGGGTCATATTCAAAAGCCTACTCGAGTTTCTAGAAAGGTTGATGTAGGCTGCCTCTAGCCTTACTGAAATCCTCAGAATCAGTTGTTTGAAGCCTGAAAGAGCAGACAACATCCTTCATTGACCATGTAAAGGTAAGCAGACTACCTAAGTACGGTCCCCAGCTTTCAAACCACGGCATTCTTTCTCACTTGGTGATATGAACAAGGGAAATAATAAAACCTAAGGAGCTTCGTGTAACATCCAATGTGATACCTCATCTTTTTGCTTGCTCTTCAAATATGTCTTGCAGTGGATGAAGAGGTACAGTTACAATCTATATATATGCTCTTTAGTAGCATCAGAATTTATTCTGAGAGATGTATTAAAAAACACTGTGTTTTACTTCATGCTGTTGTTTTTTCCTTACACAAAAGCATGCCCAGAGAAATAGTCCAAATCAGTGCATTGTCATATAGGGGTGCTACTTTTATTTCTCAGAAGTGTGGTAGCATTTATTGTTCAAGGGTCATTCCTTTACATACAACAGGTATTAATTGCCTACTTCAACTTCATCACATTCAGAAAAATCACAGCTGGGTAAGTCCTCAGCTGCTAAAGCTCTTCTATAACATGATGTTAATTACTTTGTTGAGGGGTGAAAGCTTAATTATAATGGATTCATAACCCCCTGTTTGGCACTTCGGAACAGAATTTGTAGTATTTCAGTCATCAGGGAGTCAGGCTGTGTCATACACAAGGGGGTAGCATAGTACAAAGGCATAATCCTAGTTACATCATGTTGTAAGGCATGCAGAAGTAGAACAGCAATACAGAACATTTGGAATGGTCTTCAGGATTACTTTCCTCCCTCTCAGAAAAAAAACCCAACATATAAAATCTGAATATATGTTTTGGACTACACTTTCCATAGCTGTAAATCATCTCGCTTTCACTGACTCTTTTCACTTACAACCACTCTATGTCTAAGCCAATAAAAAAGAGTACCAAATCCTGTCTGTATTTGTCCATTGTATGATGGTCTCACACCACTTATCTAAACATCCTCTAGGCAAATAGACCAGGAAACTACCTCATTCCAAAAACATAACTCCTTTACTTCTTTTGCAGTAGCCTCTTAATAGTTCCGCTAGTAGCCAAACAGAAGTTACCTCTTATAGCCAGCAGGCTCAGTGGAAGGTTGTTCTATGTGTTTATTCCATACATGAATTCTAACAAATGAATTCTGGATAAAGCCATGGCAACTTACTTAATGGATTTGCTATAACACCTTTATGCTGTCTTCTACATATATTTAGTGTAAAACTCGCCTTCCAGCATGGGGCATTTAGTGTTATAAGGCAAAAAAAGTAAAGCACAGCAGAGAAGGTAATGTTGCTCTTTGAATTCCAATGAAATAATCTCCATGCAAGGCATGCAGCTCAAGAGGAAAATGGAAAAAACAAAACAATTACTGGCCATACCACTCGTGGTTTTGATCCAGTCTTTTGCTGCATACCAAGATCCTCAAACTGGTTCCCCAACTGGCCAAAAAACTTAAGGCCTGGCCAACATGGCAAACACTGATGGTTCTAAGTCCTGTGGAACGTGCATCAAAATACAGCTGTGCTACATCCAGGGAGCCTGGCAATGCCAGAAATACTTATTTTCACCTTGCATGCTTGATAATTATGTTTGCAGCATCTTCAGTAATATTTTGTCATATTCAATGCTAGACTGACTATGTGTAATCTTACTTGAATTTGCTGTTTTACTGCCTCTAAGTGCTGCTGTTCCTTCACATGGGAAAGCTATGCTGTACTTTAAAGTGATGACCAGAGACAGAATACAGATACCACTCCACATGGATGAGATAGCATTATTTCCTGTTATCTGCAGCTGGAGACGCACAAGTTCAGCCCCTAAAGGAGTCCTTGGTATGAAGAGAATACAGGAGGTTTTTTCTTTACAATACTGGATTAAGTCCAGCAAACGGGGCCAAATGATACTGAAAGAGGAAAAAGCAGCACTGACTGAATACTTTCCTCATTTCTAGCCTAAAGGATTTAGCACAGGGTTCCTATCGTTCCCTGGAGAGACTAATGAACCTCATTGTTAGGAAATCTTACTTGACATTTTCTTTAATTCTGCTTCTGCCTATTTCTTTGAGTTACTTTGCCTCAGCAGAGCCCAAAAAGCAATTCTTGACCTTTCCTCCACATTACACTCTTGAATTTCATTTCAGAAACACTTTTTCACAAGAAAGATGACCTCTAGCAAACATACACACACAAAAATCAAACCTAAAACCCAAACACAAATCATTTCAGGTAGAAGCATTTGGATCACCAAGCCTCCATCCCTACCAACAGCTCCAGTTCCTTGAAGTACCACGACCCAGGCAGTTCACTGGGGTTGTCACTGCACTGACTTGAGGGAAGGGGGAGGTAGATCTACAGATGAAAGCAGGAGGTTAAGTCCTGCAATGCAACTTATATTGCAATAGATATATGAATAAACTGTTCAGGATCGCAATAAGATACACAAATCCTTTGAAAACAAGGTTTGCAATCACACAAAATATAGTGTGTTTGAGAAATTACTTTGATGGAAAAATTGAGAACAGCCATAATGAACATTATAGCTTGTAGCTCAGAACTACCCATCTAGGTTATTTAGCAAAAAGGCAGCTGTACGGGATCACAAAAATTGGCACAGGCTGATCAGAATAGCTGTGTCATCCCAACCTGCATGGGAAGAACTAACTACAAAATGGGAACCAGTCCCTTTCAGTTCTTGGATTCCTTTCCCTCAAGACGTTTGTCCTCTCTTTGCAAGAGACAATTTATCAGATTTGTTTCATGCCAAATAGATCATTATAAGCTATATCATGAGACAGCAAGTGCAGCACAACAACTACTTCTGAACATGACCTTTCTCGGATACAATTTATAATGTATATACAATTTACAAACTTTTCTGGAACTCATGTTTCACAAAGCAAAGGTGAAAAGCATTACTGTGACTAGGAACTCTGTTATTTTTAAAGGATATATTTCCTATGATAGATATATTCTACCCTAGCAGAACTCTCTACAAGTTCCAGTTTTACCAAGATGTCCAGGTGTTCATTTCATAAAAAAAAAAGTTCCTTAAATATTATATATATATATATATAAATCCTTCTTTCCCTAGCACTCTCCCCTTGAACCATCAATATTTTAGGATAGATGGAGACTGTCTTTTTGCCACGCATTTAAATAAAGTGCCTGCTAAAAGGTATCCTTGTCACAAATCTCCTAAATAGTATGATAAACAGTGAAAAGCCTCATACTTGACATTTGGAACTGATCCTTTGTCCCATACCTAGACATAGCACCTCCTTTCAGACAGTGTCCAAAAATTCCCTTTCAATGAACTTTCTGATTTCTGTTAAAAAACTAAACACTAGACTGGTTGGTGGGGATTTTTTTGTTATTTTGCGAGTTATTTTCCATGAAAAAATGGCCACTGCGTGATGCTGCCTCCAAGTACACATGAGCACTACTGAAAGATAAAGCTCTGGCAATTTATAATTTGAAAGATATTCTGTGCCTTACTTGGGGCTGTATCTAGAGTTTCCTCCCTTTACATCCAACAGCGTTGTTGCTTCAGATAGATTAACTGAGTCTAAAAATGCTGTCTTGCTATCATTCCTTGTGTATCCCACTTAGATTCCAATTACCATGGTATTTCTTCCCTCACAGACTCTTAGATCTATCTCTCACAGCTACTCTGAGTAGCTGATACAATACCTTTACAAGGATTTCTCTCCGCTCTCAAAGAGAATTTTAATCCATAGATACGTACAGATAGCTTGCTTCCTGCACTGTGTGCTTTCCTTAGAACATAACTTCACTTCCAAAGAATTACCTGCTCAACCATTTCTATAGACATTATATCTAAAGGTAGCAGTGTCCTATTTTTTAATATTTCACAAAGTTTCTAAAATAGCTGTTATATCAGTGTCTTCAATTATGACAGATATTCCCATTTGTCCCAGCTACTTCCTAGTCTTCTCAGCATGGGGTCACACTGGTTGCGTCTCCATGTGCTGATAAATTTAGACTTCACCTTTTCAAACTTTGTTATTCCCTCTCACAGTCTTACTAACTTGCATCCTAGTTTTGTCTAGAATTATAGTTTCTTCTTCCTGAAAAGATGTTTCTCCCATCAACATCTCCCCTCAATGCATCTAGATTTCTTAGCCTTCCCCTACTTTCAGTTTTAAAACTCACTTGGATTGTGTTTTATTTATTTCAATTCAAGCACTGGCTGGCTAGTTTCACATCAGTTCTCTCTCCCTAGACAGCCTCCACCCGTTCCAATTTTTCCCTGTTCCATTGATATGATGTCCTTCCTCTGCGATATTTTCTTCTGACCCATGGATTGAGATACCCCAACACCACCTGTTCCTGCACATGACACTGACAGCATGTCAGAGAATGCTATCACATAGACTCTTGTCTCAAATCTATTACCTATTGCATTCAGTAATTCGTCTTTTCCCCTTCCATGCAATGGGTACCCACATGCAGAAAGCACAACAGCTCCACTACAACATGACATACAAGCTGTACCTGTCATTCCCACATATGTGCCAAAGTTTGTGCTTGCACAGCTCACACTGGCACCAAACATTCTGATATTCCTTATAGCCAAATTCCTAGTTCAATAATCTATCTCCTTCCACTGGCTGAGATATATGTCCCTGGGCGTGCATCCACACTAAATAGGGATAGCAGACCATCATCTCAAGTAGAGGAAAGCAGACAGCAGTGGCTCCCCAGGCAGACTTTCTCAATTATCATATTGCTGCCTCCTTCTCAGGAGACTTAATTCACTCCCAACACACAGTACCTGAATGTCATTCCATGTGAGGCTTGGACTATTCCATGATGTCTTCAAGTCTCCTCCAGTTTGAGGTTTGTTTTTTTTTTTATTTCACTGAGTTTCTCTTGTTCATCCCAGCTAAATCAGTTGAAACCCTATAATACTCTGAAGGCCATGAGCTTCTAAGCACTGACTTAATGTAAATCCCATTTACCAGCAAGACAGGGGTCACTCAAGATTGTAGCAGTCACCCAACATCCTGGATGAACCAAATTCATAACTATTTATTTATAAAGTAGCTTCACTGAAACTAGGTAAACACAATTCACTCACTCTATCTTTCATTAGATTTCTTTGTCAGGTCCTGCTACTTCTCTGCATGCCCTCAACCCTGTTTCCTCCTTACAAGATTTTTTTTCCAGCAAGGGTGCTGTCTGTCCTGAGGTCATCATGTTGAAGGGATGTCACATGGCCTTGAAAACAAAAATGATGTGAAAATTTCTGAACTATATACAATTGTGGTCTCCACAGCAACAGAGTAATCAAAACTGTAACCCCCCGCTGTATTTCAAAAGACATAAATACTACTTGAATAATACAAGACCGTAGAAGCAACCAACACACATCCATTTAGTTTGAAATCAATAGTCCTTTTACATTCTTTCTTAAAAAAAATTAGTCTTACCAATGCTAATACCAAAAACCAGACCTCTTTCAGCTTTGCCTCCTCTTCGGTTTATCAGCTGCTCTATTCAGACTGTCATGCTCTGTAAAGTCTAATATGCTCAGGTAATACAGGTCCTTCTTAAATCTATTGGAACTTTCCAAAGAAGAAAGAGCATTTGAGGTTTGGCTCCTCTCCATTGATATTTGAAAATATACAAATATAGTAAGATTAGAAATTAAGCTAATCACATAATCAGGTAACATCAAAAGATTAACTCTGGAGGGGTATATGGGTTGGGGATCTTATTACAGACAAATTTTTGTTTTACCAGAGAGGTGTTTGATGAAATTTTGACCTAATCTTCCTTATCCATTAAAACAGTAGAATTAACTATTTTGCAGTATGACTGAGCACAAAAGTATACACAACTATGAAAGGTAAGATACTAGCTAAACGTATGAGGCCCAGCCATATTTGAATAGCCTTCAGATCGGTAGATGCAATTGATCCAATTTTCCTAAAGGAGGCAAACAGTTTTCTGAAATTTGGGACCATTGTCTTCATGGCTTCTCAGATTGACCAATAAAAATAAATAAAGGATCCAAAAAAAAAAAAAAATCGATAGTCCCTCGAACAATGTGGATCTTAAACACAAAGGCCATGTCAATAGTAGGAACCCAAGCATAGTGTTCAAGTAAGCTGGCTGATTTAAAAGTTAAAAGACACAAAAAGTCTTTACATATGCGGAACATGTCTAAAATTACTCCTTTCAGACATCAATAGCACTACTGCAGGGCCTTGCTAATCTCTCCTTCCCAAAATCACAGTCACCTACTTTAGATCACTGCAGTTAGCACTGGCACCAGATGTTCATTTACACCTTCAGAGATCCAGGTTTGTAAACTGAGCACTCCTGTGTTATGCTAATGTGATTTTAACACCCAGAAACCAGAGGCTTGTTGTTTCTCCTCCATATCTTGAAATCTACTGATAATTTTAATCCAAGAATATTAAACTCAGAGCCCTAGGATAAATTTCAGTGTCATTTGGTGGGGTTACCCAGGCTCCCTAAGGTTTGGATGTTTGCCATCACAACACACCCTAGGTACCAAGGCAATCTACACACAGCTGACATATATAGAACCTATGGGAGACCTGCACCTTTCTGGATAACAAAGACTATTCAAAATAACACAAACTGTCTCTGTTACACATCTCAAATGCTCCTCTAGAATCTTTGATAACCATAAGGCTGAATCACTTTAATTTATTCAAGTGACAAGCAAGAAGCTGAAACCTCAAAGGGCAGAAGCACATTTTGCTGTAGAACACACTAGTATCAGAATTTCCAAATGTCTTACAGGCTGTGCCCTAGTGTGCATTTTAGGTACATCTACTTCATTCTGTAGGTGTTTGTTTTAAAATGTAGACACTGTAATGCTCGACCAATGTTCTGTATTTTTCACTTAAGTGATTCCTGGTAAGGTATTGTCAAAGTTCCTTGAAGGCCATCACATTCCTGTGATGAGTCGGTCCCAGAATAAAAGGAAACCCAAACATTTCTCTAAAACCCTGTAAGTTCTTCTATCAGCAGTGAGCATTTTCAGATTACCTCTGCTGGAAACCGAGAATGTTGTCTCACACTACCTTAGGAGGTTTTTTCAAATAATAAAAAAATCCACTTAAGACACTTCTCAGTTTTTTATTCAGTGTCCTGATTTCAGCAGGGATAGAGCTAATTTTCTTTCTAGCAGCTGGTGTAGTGCTGTGTTTTGGACTTAGGATGATGAGAATAATGTTGATACCACACTGAGGGTTGGACATTGCCAAGCAGTCAAAGACTTCTTAGTACCTCATACTGCCTGGCCAACAAGATGGTGGAGGGTGCCTAAGAAGCTGGGAGGGGACACAGCCAGGGCAGCTGACCCCAGCTGGCCAAAGGGATATTCCATACCATATGATGTCATGCTCTGTATATAACTGGGGGTTGGCCAGGAGTCTAGACAGCACAGAAACATTAATTTCCCTGTCTTAATTCAAATTACCTCAGAAGAAACTTCACTCAAGAATGGATAGGAAACTAACCATTCCCAAAAAACAAGCAAGCTGAAAGAGGTCTTAAAAGAGCCCCAGGAGTTACCAAACTGAAGTGACAGTCACCAAATAAAATGATGCTCATAGAACTGAGTGCTTCCAACCTAGAAAGGAAAAAACCAAAAATACAGAGGAGTGTGATAGGTAGGAATGCCAAATAGCTAAAGCAATGGTTTAATGTGACATAAAGCCTTTCACTACAAACAACAGGTGATACGGTAGAAAAATGTAAGCTGAATGTCACAGTTTAAAACTAATGCTATGTAAAATTTCACAAAGGAAAAATATTTCCTGACTGGCACACCTAAAATTAGACCTGATCAAACTTTAGAGAGAATCAGCTCTTCAAACAAGTTCAGCATCCAACAGCTCCCAGTTGATTTCCTGGAAAGCCACAAAACCCAAATCTGAAAATTCTGTTCATTTTTACTCTGCACACTCAGCAAGAACTGTAGAGACCTGGACCCAAAAATATAAATTACTCAAACCCAATAACACTCTCTTCTTCACACAGTGTTTTTACCCCTAAACACTATTAAAAAGAAAAAAAAAACCCAACACACCACCACCAAAGCACTCATTGAGTTGTATGATGGCATATTTTCTTTTTCCCCTATCAAGACGTTTACTAAGGTTTGTTACAAAGACCTGAAATGACTGATGGGACAAAACCAGCTACTGTTGTTTTAGAATGGTTTTACAAAAATCTGTTCAGCCTGAACATGACAATAATTAGATGATTAAATTGCACTGAAAGTATTATTATTATTGGAAATATCTTTTCTAATCCAGCCATCCCTGTGAGTATGTATACCAGTTATTTTCTGGTTTAAAATGATGGTGGACACCAAGTCACACTTTCTCAGCAAGTTGTTCAGATTCATGAGACATTAGCCTTGTGGCTACACACAGAGATACAGGGACACAGGATGGATGTCTCAAAGGCTGCAGTAAAAATATCACAAGTGTGGGTTAAACCATGGGGATCGAGTCTCATATTTAACCTTTGGCAGCAGATAATACCAGGTACCTCAGAACAAGATGCAAGGAAGATTTATGGTCTGAGGTACAGGATGGCATCCCCCCGACTTCAGAGAGACAGATGGCAATTCCTGTTGAAGAAGCTTTTACCTCTTCCAAAAGCCTCCTTTGTTTAGTATTTTCTCTTGACAGTACACAATGTAGTTATCCCTTTAACATGCCAGTTTATCTTTAATACTGTTAAGATTTTCACCTGGCAGCTTTTGGAGGAAATAAATTTCATAATGGAATGCCGAAGGAAAAAAAATACTGTTTTTACTGTGTTTGTTACAATGATTCTATTCGTCAAAAATTCAGCTGGCCTACCCACAGCCTCATGACACAGATGGAAAACAATTCCTGGAGTGAAGAACCCTTCTCTGGTGAGATTCTGGCAGTGTTTCAGGCTGCCACATATCGTATTCCTGGTGCAATGACAAGCCTACGAAAGGAAGAAATCAGGCTGTGCTACTCATTTTGGCAGCCTTTTGACCTTGGAAAAAGGTCAAAACTGAGACCAGTTTCTGAAAGCACCAGGCTTTTTTAAAGGGACATTTTTCCAAAGATGGGCAAGGAAGGTGTTCTCATGCATAACCACCAACCTTGTGATGCTGGACCATTAAAGGGTCATTAACATCTTTCTACTTTGCATTTATTAGGAGCACCTTTATCATGCACGTACAGAGAAAAAAAAGGAGAAAAAAAAGAAAAGGCAGAAAGGCCAGGAGGTCAGGCATTCTTCAGATAAATAGCCATTTCAAATAACAAACCAAAGAAACAATTAAAAGGCTTTGGCAATAAACGCTTAACAAATGATGCACTAACAAACCACTACAATTACAAAACATATTTTCAGCTAATGCAGTTAGCATAATGTACTCTGCAAGCATAAATGTATTATCAAGGTGGCTGTAAATCACTTTATCAATTATTGAACCACAATAAAATATTTACAAATGGCCCCTTAATATCAAATGAAACTGTGATACTTTTAAACTATAACAAGTGTAAGGGAATGTGCTTATCTTTCCATTAACAGAAACTTGTGACGTGTAAATAAGTGGCTTTCCCTTAACCCATGGTTTGCATCTTCAGTATTTCTGCCTTAATGGAATAATACAACTGAGCAGTGACTCTGTTTTGCCATAGTCTGTGGAATAAAACAACTCATTTATAAGAGAACATGGATATTGCTGTGAATTAGAGAGAACATGGGTAGAGATCCTGCCTTCACAGAAGAGGTTCCTTCCATGAAGACTACTGGGTTTCAGTACATGGGTTAAAACTGTCAGGTCATCTTTCATGAAGTCTTTTTGGACTTGTTACTGTAAGAACTGGTTTGAAACCATTGCATTTTTCATTTAATTTGGAGGCAATCAGCAGAACACAAGAACATTTTCAATTAAACATGTGCATCAAGAAATTCTCTGTTTCAGCTAAATCAAAAGTTTCCAGGAAAGCAAGAAGTTTAGAAAATACCACCCTGAAAACCCTAAGGAGGTCCAGGCTGTTTCCCTCGGCCAACCTAATCCTCACCTGACAAAAAAAACCAAAACAAAAACTCAAAACTACCCAAACAACAACCAAAAAACAAAACCCCCAACAGAACAGGAGTAAGTACCTAGGGTAAAATCTGGACTTTCATTCCAAAAGGAAAATTTGGCAGAAGTCTGTCTCCCAAAACCCTTTTTTATAGGTTCTGCTTAAATTCCAATGATAAAGGAAATCGCCATTGAAGCCTAAAAAGTCAGCACCACTGTCCAGCTACAATAAAAACAAGTATCAAGTAGAAATTATAATAATAACAGTTAATCATATGTCTCCTGAGTCCATATGCTTGCTTTTTTCATGTTGCAAGGTTAAAATTTTGAGGATCTTTTTTATAGCAAAATTGAAAGCAGTTGGGCTGCTATTATATTGCCCTTGATGTTGCTGATAACTGAACAAAAGTGGACTAAATTACTGAGTAGTATTCTTCTAAGCAAAAAATGACTAACTGCATCTTTTAGGAGGAATCTGCTGCTGTTTTCAGCACAGGGCGCATGACAGGGCTTTACTCACCCTGCACTCAGGCCAAGAACTCTATTTTGGTCAATAAAGAGGGTATGCAAGAGAAGGGGGCTCGACTGTCAGGTGATACAGCAAGTAATAAGAGCCACTATACAGAAGAAGTCTGACAAACACCTACAGTCACTGGTAGACTGTACCAAAGCATACAGCTGGGTGCACAAATTCTTCCTTGAAGTCCTTTGACCAAAGTTGTAAGATCATACTGTCAGAAAAGGGTTTGCCAAGAACTACCTTTGCATCTGTCATTACAGCCACAGAATTGCAGCTGCCAGAGTGATTCTAAACTGTAAAGCATCTAATCACAGTCTGATTGCACAGCCCAAACATCATCTAAAACACTGAAGTGCTGCAGAGGCATCGCTGCACTTCACAGAACAAATTGCTAAATATGGGTATACTTGATGGGGTAAAACCACTACACTGGAAAAGTCTGTGTTAAACTCCTGCCCTCCCAAATTCCAGGTGAAAACCATAGTCCTATCTCACAAAGCAGGCTCAGGAAACCCTCTGAAACATAGGGCATATGCTGTCACTAATTTATGCCCACTTGATTAGTCAAAACCAGAGATCAGTTATTTTGCTGATAGAGTTTTTCAGTGTTTGCTTCAAAGGAAAACCTTAGAAAATCACAGCTGATATAAAAAGACTAGTTCTCTATTGCAGAGAAATGCTGCTCTTGAGTTACTAACAGCCAGGTTCCTACAACACACTGCATCAGCAGTCACTTCTCAGTGCTTGCTTCAGCTAAGGAACACAACAGGACACAGCAGCAGGAAGGAACGTTCCCTCTGGAAGAGAATAGTAGGCTGTCAGCAGTCTGTGAGCCAGCTGAGAAGTGTCATGGAGCTACATGTGTCCCACAGCCAAAGCAGCCCATTCAGCACAATTGGGAGCCTCTCTTCAACACAGGTCTGCCAACTGCTTCTTTTCTGAAGGCCTTCCCTGGTTCACCTTGAGATGACCTACCTTTGGAAAATCCTTGAGGTGGGTGAGACAGTACCTTGCTGACCGCCCTGTCACTGTAAGCTCTTTACTGCAGGGACAGCAGCAGCAGCATATCACAAAGCCTGCAGGAGACAAGTGCTTGGATGAAGGGAAAAATGTTCATGTCCTATCAGGACAGCAGGATCCTGGCAGAAACCCCTGGACCATTTTGCCTGCCAGGTTCTGGAAGGGTGTCATGCCTACTGGATATATTTTGCATCTGGAAATGCAGGGACCTTATGAGCAGATCGAACCTCACAGTATTTTGTCCTCTGGAAAGGTTTTCTCCTAATCTTTCGCATTACAATCTCCAGTCAAAGATACAGAATCTCATTTTAAAGTGAGATAAGCAAGGAAAGAATAGAAGAATATATTTACAGCCACTTCATTTGGTCTCTTGAATAATCCTTCACTTTGATGCTAGACAACATGTTTTTTCAGAACACTCCCTTCATCTCAATCAAATTATGTGGGTGATAGAGAACTAACCATGTTCCTATGCAAGTTTTCCAATAGCACCTTTGCATATGACATTTTAAACTTTTTTTAACTTTGGTATTCAGCCACTCAAATACCATATTTCAGCAGAATTTTCAAAACATACATTAATGAATTAACTTTCATCCCCAGAAAATGGTCATAGGGCTGGAGCACCACTTCTATGAGAGCAGGCTGAGACAACTTGTTCAGCCTGGGGAACAGCTCTTACAAAGTTACCTGAAGTTTCTCTATAGTGGCACAGCAACCTCAAGGGGAGAGGCAAAATAGTCAGGGACAGCAAGACAAGTATAATACCTATATAATGAAAGTCCAGATGTGCCCTACCACTGCATAACAACTTTCACTCAAGTAATCTGGCAGCTGATCAGTTCTAAAAAGTCCAATTCAGCCACATACAATGCCCGCCCAGTAGCAATAAATGGACTGAGGACATCGAAATGTGTCATTCCGCACATGAAAGGTCTACAGCTAAAACAGATGCTTCCAAGACATGCTTTTAGTTACTGCTATCTTCTTTGTCATTGTTTGCCCTAGCCAACACTGAGTGTTTGGGAGAAGGGCTGATACCTGTAAAAGTTGACAGCATGCTAATTATAAGTCCTAGTAAGAAATTGACCCACCCCATAATCTTTTCATAGGTAACTTGCTACTCCAGTGCCTTCAGGCTTGTTGTGAAGATAATAGGATGGGCAGGGAATATACTGCCTACCACTACAAGGCCACCATCCATGTAGGATTTATCTTGCAACAAGGAGATTCCCTTTAGAAGCTGAAGAGTTGGAAAATGACAAACCTTGCAATACATCTCTTTTTTATTCATTTTTTAATTAAACCTCTATTCTGAAATCCACTTCTTTCTCTAATAGAGTATTGTTTCACTGGCGTCACAAAAGTAACTGCGATTTCTTAAGTGGAACAAAGGGTTCTTTTATTTTCCTTTAGCCACTTCTGCAACCCTTTTTAAAGAACTCATTACAGAAACACTTCTGAATGAATGACAGCACCTAATAATACTCTTCTTACAGCAGCAATACACAAGTGGGTCTATTTTACTTAATTTTTCTGCAATGGTAGAACACCCCTGCCACAAAGTTGTGCTAACTCAGGCTGGTCTCCTCTTCCTTGGTTATTACAATGACACTTAAAATGCATATCTTAAATAGACCCAGCAATTATCTGGGGTTTACCTAACAATGGCTACATGATAGGCTACACAGCAAAGATTTTGCATCCTTTACATTGCAGAACACACTCTACCTCACTAGACAGTAATTTAGAAAAGGGGCCTTGTGTATTTAATGAAAGTACATATGGAAAGAGCTGATCAAGCTTGGTATTAAAATGAACCCGGTCTAACAGCTATTCATATTCTGACTTTACTTTTACTTTTTTCTAGCAGCTAGACCCGTAACTTTGATTTCTACTGAAAGAATTTTTGAAAATTGAAGATTTGCCTCAAGTGCCTGAAGGTTAGAGAAGCACGCTAACAAAGTCTGTAAGTTTAAAGAGAAGTTTTTGGAAACCATTTGGTATTTTAAACCATCTTTAATTCACAGCCTAGGAGGTAGTGCCATGGTTATCCTACATTTTCTATAAGACCTGTGCAAAAATGTTCTGAAATACTGATGAGGGATGCACATGACAGTGCACCCAAGTACAAAGGTTATGCTATTTAATACAATCATAGAATCATAGGGGTTGGAAGGGACCTCGAGAGATCATCAGGTCCAAGCCCCCTGCCAAAGCAGGCTCCCTAGCTCATATTGCACAGATAGGCGTCCAGGTGGGTCTTGAATATCTCCAGAGATGGAGATACCCAAACTGATCCTGGCAGAGTGATGCTTTTAAAGCCAATGTTAACATGCTGTTGTAAACAAGTAATTCCACTTCCTAAACATACATTTTCAAGAGGCATAACATGTATCACCCTTCCCACACTTTAAACATCTTAGTAATTAGTAATTCTTCAGGTTCATCCACACAAAGTTTTTAGAACTCTGCTACCGGAGGCATGCTCTTCTTACTCAGAGAAATCCCATTTATGGTCTGCAAGTATTGTCATAAGTCTAGACTAGCTGTCCTAAGCTAGGAACTTACTGTGCCATCTTTGTAAGCCTTGGATTGGAAAGACTATATGAGCCTTTAAAAAGGAAATTCCGTAATATATACGAGTTACTATATAAGGTGAAAGAAGCTTTACTTTCTCAACCTTCTTTTTTAACCTTTCCCAGAATACCTTTATCTCCTCATTAAAAAGGTTTTATCCAGTTCATCTCACCTTCTGCCCTTGACACATTCCTCCTGCTTCATTAGGTATCTTGTAAGACATGAAAGCAGCAGATAAGGACCCAAAACAATGCTTTACAGAGGGACAGAAAAAGTACTTCTGTGAATAAAGAAACAAAAATAGGTATTTATACCACCCTAATGTTCTATACAAATAACAAGAGGCTGTCCACTTCATGTGTTAACCTACCTTTCTCCACACCCGGTGGCTTTTTAATTTTACTATCACTTATGTACACGTATGACACGACATTCATTAAAAACACAGCATGACTGATGTTCAGTAACTGATAGCACAGTCACAGGATAGATCAAATGTTCAGATATTCAGAGCTTGAGATAGAATGCAAACAACTAGCTTATTAAACGTGAGCTAACAAAGTTAGTTTGACTCTTCTGTTTCTCACCTACTGCTGAAGCCTTCCTGTTTTTGCAACCATTTAGTTCTGTATTTCTTCTCAGCTGTAATGCTCCTATCTTGAGGAAAAGGCATCTCTCTGCATTTTGAAGGACAGATCCAATCTCTATACAGTTACAACACACCTTAAATGCTTACCTATGCAACCACCAGAACAGGAGTGGACAGAGTGGGCTGGAAGCAGGCACATTTATCATATCTTCAGTGTCACAGTTAGTACCAATGGACTCATGCTTCTAACAATGTTACTTGTCAAACAAACTGGGTCCAGGATACCTCCTCTCCCAGAAGCAAAACCAGGTTCAGTAAACTTCACATTGCACTCATAGCCAATAGCTGGTACTACCTTGGGACAAACAGCTGGAGCATGTGAAGTTGTGAACCATATTGATAGCACAACGTACAATAAGCCATACTCTCACATTCTCCGTGAACTTACCTGCTGACAAAGGCTTTGGATTTGTCTACATAGTGCTCCACTTACCTCAATCTGTTGAAATGAAGCACTTATCTAAATTCATTACAGCTGATGCATGCATAAAAGAGCACATTCAAAACATTCACTCCTTCTTGTGGGTTACACTAGTGGAAGTTACCCACATCCATGCTCCCCCACTGTCCCCCCTAAGCTGACTGTTCCCTAGACCCTAACATCAGGTCTCACTCAATCTCTGAAGTACCAAGCAAGTTCTTTTATAAACCCAGCTGTATGCCTTGAACCATCACCAGCATTTGGAAATCAGAGAAGCTATAGCATAAGAAAACATACACTGCAAATCTTCCATCAAAATGCTTTATTCATAAATTTCCCATTGCATTCTGAAAGCTTCAGATCTCAGGAAAAGACGCTTCCAAGTTCCTCAAAACACCCCCAAGTAATGCTGCCACTCTAATGGGTTTGATGTGTTCCAAATATACGATGTGTAATTGTCAACAATCAAAATGGTTATTAAATTGGCTTATGAAGAAAGGAGCTCTGAGAACATGCAGCTTTGGTTCGGTGTTAAAATCAGGTCTGCATGAATACAGAATTCTTCATAGAAAACAGCAGGCTACTGGAAAGGAAGCAAACAGCTGACACACCATGAGGAATCATGCCTCATTTTCCCTGCTTAGATTGTCTCTCACAGCTGGAGAGAAGTCTTGTGCAATAAAGATAATTGTCCACCAGCAAAGAAATAAGACATATACAGGCAGCCTCCCCGAGCCCTAAATAAACAACTCCCAATGTTCCTTCCTTTCTCTCACCATGCAAAACCAGAACATAATTTGGCAATTTGTTTGTGAGTTCAACTAAGGTGCTAGTAAAGGAGAAAAGGTGGTATTGGGTGGAAAGCCACAGCCACATCAATGTATTAACCTTCAAAAATTCAAGCTGCTTTTGTTTTTAAAAAGCTGTGAACTCTGAACACAGGTTATCGGATGTAAAGCAGTGCCAGCTCAAGGAGGCAAATCTACCCCATGGTCATTTCAGAGTCATTTTCTCACACCAAACAGTGTGCTTCTACATGCTCACCTGTTACAGCACAACCTGCCCCAGCTTAAGGCACAGTGCCACTCTGCAATCCACAATCCGGGACATATGCCAGGCAGCTTGAAACAATAGGGACAGAGCATTCTGTGCTCATTAGGGCTGGGATGCTATTAGAGGTTAAAAAACGTGAGCCTGAGTAAAGCCCTTCTAGAAGGGGACACAAAAAACCATGACATTTAATAGGAGGGGGAAAAAAAAAAATCTTCTTTCATAAAAGCCATTTAGACTATTTTTAAATATTCCAGTAAATGCTTATTGCAGTATGGGCATTGTCACTGTCTGAGTTTGTCCTTAACATTTAGCCTGTTCCAATCAGGAATGTAAACATAGACAACAGAGAACGTTAAACATCTGGCCTCTCTTTAGGACACTTATTCAGGACACATAGACATTTCTTATGCTGTAAGATCTTTGTGATCTGAGCTTTAAAGTGCTATTTAGTTTTTCCAGCTACATGCTCATCACCAGAGAACCTGAGCACTCCACAGTCACAGTCCCAATATGCTTTTAAATCAGAGAATTATAAACATCTTTCTAGAATAATCACCACATCATATCTTTTATTGCAGCAGGAGACCCCGCCTCACTTGAGATCACCTCCAGAGAAAGTAAAGACTGCCTTGCTGACAGCATGAATAATATCTGTGCTCTGCAAAATATTTCAAAGCTGCTATTCCCAAGCCTGTGTAGATCTTTAGGTTTCTTTTCTGGAGAAGTAAAATTTACCCCACACATCAGGACCTAATGGCTTCAGATTTGTACCTGCTCCTTCCACCTTCCAAGAAGGGTTTTACACACAAATGAAATGCTACCCTCTGTCCTAAACTTTGAACGCTGCAGCAATACTTCAAAATCTCTCTTAAAACAATTTAATGTAAAAGACTGATAAAGTTGTACAATTTCTCCTGACTGTTGGGGCGATGCAACACAGAACACCACATATTTAAGAACCACCCTGAGCTCCCACGGAAAGAAACAAATTCAGCCAGACATTCAAGCTATACAAAGGCACTCAATGGCTCATGATCTCCTAAACCACTTGTCCAAAATCACAGATACAACAGCACTGGCCTTAAGAACAGCTCCAGACCTTCCAGGCTGCCACTCCTGTCTGGAGCTGCAAAATCATGAGATGGAAGCATTCCCTCCAGGAGTCACGCTTCTCTTCTGCACAGCTCTGGCCTCCCAGGCAGCTGAGAGTGTCTCTATAATGTAGATAGAGCTGACAAGGTCACCCAGGCCTTGATGTGAATACTGTAATGAGACACAGGGATGCCAGTATGCTTTCTTAGGGCTATTTAAGAAACAGGCTGTAACCAATTATCATCATCTCCGGAAATGAGGCTGATACAGAAGGTGAAAGAAAACTGCTAGAAAAGCACAAAGAGCTCTACTATACTGTTTTTCTTTGAAAGATCTTTTATAGGATT
Source organism: Zapornia atra (assembly GCA_013400835.1). Lineage (NCBI taxonomy): Eukaryota > Metazoa > Chordata > Aves > Gruiformes > Rallidae > Zapornia > Zapornia atra. Next base: position 628,511 of record VZTU01021204.1, read on the forward strand.
TTTTTTTTTAATTTGCATTACAACACTGAAATTCCAGAGACATCTACTTTAACGTCGGCAAACTTTGATAGGAGATTAGTTTAGACATTCAGAAGGAACGCTTACAAGCCAATAAAGCCAAAACAACAGCCCTCCACAGCTTGATAGGAATAAGAGAAAGGGCTGCAAGCAACCTTGTATCACTAAAGCATCAAGGAAATTTCCTGCCACGTATTTGAGCTACACTCCCAAGAAAATAAATAATCCCAAGAGAAAACATCTTAATTTTTTTTTTCAAAGTGTACGCAAGAAAGAAAAAAAAAAAAAAAGCTTTATTAAGGAAGGAAAAATGCCAGGGGTGATTTCAGTAGGACTAGACCCAGGGTTCTCATTCTCTTTCTGGTATATTTCTTCCTTCCTCTTGTGGTTAAGTAAAAATGGAGTTTTAATTTAAGAAAAGAAAAACAAAACCAAACCCTCTAGAGAGTTCATTTCATTTGCAAAACTCTCTTTAAACTAGCCTGTGATCACACAGCAAGTTTATTTTAACTTGTGTTCAAAATGCAGAACTTGCAATGATGCAAAGGCATTTATTTCTGAATAGCTTCCCGAACAGTTTTGCAGTGAAAACAAATAACAAACAATGAAAAAAACCCCACATCCTATTGTCCTGCTGCAATCTGTGAGCTACATTCTTATTTAAGGTAAACAGACACAAATTAACCGAGGCAGGGGAGCTGAACTCACACTGCCTCATACTCGGTTCCTTACATACACCTTAACCACGTGCAATTTAAAATGCATGCTTAAAAGCAGCACTTCGGAGAAAACACATTTCTGTGGTAAAGCCAGATTTGCCAAGGCAGTAATATTTCTGACTAAAACTCACTTGAAAGAGATGCCAAGGACTCCCAGAAGATGTCGAGGATGCGAGCTGACATTTATAAATTAGGCCAACCCTTTTCCTGAAGCATAAACATTGCAGGGGATCAAGAAATTCAGAGCATTAGGAAGTTGGGTTTATAGATTTTTAAGCACCGAGAGGTACAGATGCTACCAAACAGAAACATTTGCAAGAAAGGAATTACATAGGGAAAACACAGAAAATTGAGCAAACGGATCCACCGAATTACCTTGTGCAGGCTGAACCAGAGAGCTGGACTAAGCCAGGGAGCTGTAGCAACCACAGAGTAAAGCAACCCAGCTCCTTCGTCTTAATGGTAGAAACCACACTTGCTGTGGTCTAAGCATATAAGTACCCCAGCCCAATGAGGAGCCTGAGTCTTTAATTGTTGAACTAATTGACTGCAACTGGAGTCGGTTCACACCCCACCCCCTCTCCCTCCATCACCACACCCCTGGCAAAGTCAACAAGTCAGATGGGCCATGTTTGATGTAAAAGAAAAATCACTTAAACAAAAACTTTTGAAACTCCTTGAACCTAAGTACCAATTTTTACTGCTCCCCCATGGCCATCAGGCACTGCATTCCCTTAGATTCCTTGAAAAATTCCAGCACACGTTGCTTTAATTGGATCAATTGACTTATCTTACAATAACATTGTAGCTCTTATTCTATTTTATTAGTGTGAGAAGTGCTGTGATTACAGCAAAATATAAAGTGTAAGCCTGCAGAAGCTTACACTTCCTATTAGCAGCAAAACTAGCTGAACTGAAAGTTCAGAAAACCAAACACAGTGGAGTTCCTTTATTTTGAGGTATCCTAACACATACACACATAATTTCCTTTTGGAACATCTTTCCACAGGGAGAAGAAAGTTAGAATACATCAGCAAATCCTGTAAAGCTGAGAAAGAAACATTCCTTGTTTACTGTAGTAAGAAACAGGATTAATCTGTTCTAACTCAGAGTGTCAAAAGGGAAAATTCATAATTCATAAATTCTTATAAAAAATTATCATCCCATGATAGCTGTTAGCTTACAGATGACAAGCCTTATTGCTCAAAACCCTCCTGAAATGAGACATTAGGCTGATATTTAGATCCAAATCTGTCCCACTTTGCATGCACTATTTTATACATTAAATAACTAGATTTGCCGTCAGTTTTCTCCCAAGGATTATCATTGCTCTTCACAGAATGTCGCACCTTTCTTTTTATATAAATACCATGTAATTTTTATTTACTTCTGTTCTTAGAGACATTCTATTCTGGGTTACAGCTGCTGTGTAATATACACCCTAGTCTTTCCTGTTAGATCGACCAATATTTTATTTACAAGGAAAATGCCTTATTTACATTGTGGCAGAAGCAGGATGTTTGCTGGAACATTGGTGCATATCCAAAATGCTGAAGAAACCTCCTGAATACGGAATTTTTCTCTAAAGAACTATGTTTTAATACACATTAACGTCCCATGCAGAGTGCAACTGGTAGTTAGAGTTATCAAAAAGCACTGGGCAAGCATTACACCCTTCTCTGAACATCTGCTTTAGGGGCCTTACAGACAGACAGCAGCCTGTCAGTAGTGAAACGTGGCTTCTCTAACTACAGTGCAACAACCAGCATGAAGAACTACCTTGGCATATGAAGGGCTATGAAGATGATTAGGGGTCTGGAACATCTCCCCTATGAGGAAAGGCTGAGTGAACTGGGACTGTTTAGTCTGGAGGAAAAAAGACTTAGGGGGGACCTAATTAGTGTTTATAAATATCTTAGACATGGGATGCAGGGGGAATTGGCCAGCCCCTTTTCAGTGGTCTGTGGGGACAGGTCTAGGGGCAATGGATGCAAATTGGAGCACAGGAAGTTCCGCACCAACATGTGGAAGAACTTTTTCCACAGTGAGGGTGACAGAGCCCTGGGACAGGCTGCCCAGGGAGGTGGTGGAGTCTCCTTCGCTGGAGATATTCAAGTCTCGTCTGGGCGCCTATCTGTGTAATATGAGCTAGGGAGCTGCTTTGGCAGGGGCGTTGGACCCGATGATCTCTCAAGGTCCCTTCCAACCCCTACGATTCTGTGATTCTGTGATTTTCCTTTACAGCTGTGCAGGAAACAGTTTTCCTAGTTTGGGACCCTCTTGAATTTAGGGATCTTCTGTCCTGTACCAGGACAGCATGGATAATTTTGAAAGGGTGTTTTTGTTACAGGAAAAAATGTTTTTGTGAGGTTTATTGAGGGCAAAGGGGATGGGAAAGGTCAAAATGGAAAATGAGAAACATGGAAAAGAACCATTTCTCAGGGCAGCAGGTAGCTCAACTGATGGCACACTCCCTTTCATAAGGCAGTATGAAAACTCCTATTAATTATGTGCTATGACCACACATAACTTTGCTTTCCTCACCCCAAACAATTATCTTATTTCTATTGGCCCCCCTGAACACTAATTTCTTTTGGCTTGAAACTATTCAGAGCTTGAGAAACTTTTCCCATCAAAAGTATTTGCAAAACTGACACCTTCTGGTTTCAGTTCAAAACCATCTCACATCAGAAAATTCCTAGTCAATTGTAATTCTATCACCAAACGGTCCTGGGAAGACATGATGTGGATATTACTGAAATCAAATCTGTGAGTAAAGAGTACATTACTGTCTGGTTTCTTCTGCCCATAAAGGTCTTTTGACTGCAATCAGGTCACCTCCAAATCTTTTTTATAAGCTGAACAGATGGAGTTATTTAAATCTCTCACCACCAGGCATTTTCTCCAGCCCTCAGTCCATTTCTTTTGTGGTTGCTTCCTGCATCTTCTCAAATTTTTCATCAATCTTGGTATTATATATTTAAGTACCCAAGTACAAAAATAAAATCAATCCTACCTTCTAGGAATATCTTATTAGAGAAATTAAACAAAGTCCATCTTCAGGTGATTACAATTAACAAAGAACCTTGCATTATGTACAGCTCAAATTAAACCTTCCAATGCATACTGCACTACAGTGCATTACTCAACCTACAGATACATCCCTCTTAATTTTCCAACATTTACTGTGTTTTATTAGCTTGCACAGGAGCTCTTGACAATGTTTTACAGCTTTGAGTAATGTGAACGCTTTACATTCTGATGATCCATTTCCTCTAGATTTTAACTTAAGTTGTGTCCTTTTTTTTTTTTCCAATGTAACACCTTCAGAGTATATACTGGGAACTCCAGTTTTAAGTACTTTTTCAGGTACAATGACATAAAGTGCAAACTACACTTTGTTTCTTAAACCTGTGCCTATTTGATAGCCCTAGTTTTCACATCAAGACCAGACTTTCTAGAAGACACACTTTCTCTACTTGTTGGATTCTGTTTACCAGTAACTGGATGAACTGGATTATAATAAAATGTTTGCACAACCATAAAAATGTGGTTGAATAGTGACATTTTCCCCAGTGAACTAGTACAGAGTTTTGGGAGTCACAGGTTCCCCTACGAGCTGGGGGCAGCAGGTCAGGAGAAGGAACAAGGGTGGGTTTCCTATGCTTACCACAACAGGAAAGCCTTAGATCCTCTGGTGGTTTTGTGTAACAGCATTAAAATCTAGCATTGCTTTTCAGTGTCTCAGCTTCTCTTGGAAGGGAATAATTAAACAAGGATTGAAGTTACTATCGACCTCAAAAAGCAGTTCCTGATATCAAGGGGCTAGACATGAGTGGGTAGTGAACTGTATTACACATAGCATGGCACCTGTACATTTCAGTAGCCTGGTCTCCAAGAATTGATGTCTTTTGTTTCTTCCCCACAAGAAATCAGTAAATAATGAACAAGAATGAGTGGAGGTTTGTTTTGTTGCTCATGTTCTGCAGTAAACTGAGCCGGCAGCATCTTAAAGTAGCCAACTGTCAATCCCACTGGCTCTGCTCCCTAGATCCCAGCCAGAACAGTTATGGGGATCTTGTGGAGATAACCTCATTTCACTTGCTAAAAATATTTGAAAAATAAGGGTTTACAAAAATACAGCCTGAAATTTTTCATTCCTTTAAGTTCCTTCTTCTGTTTCTCCAGTACAAGCAATATGTTTCCTTTCCTGGTGATTTGCTAAAAGACTAATCCTGGCAGGAATTTCAGATTTGCCAATGGGATGGAATATTCATACAGAAAGTTCTGTTATTCCTGTTGAACACCCTGACTTTACTATGTGAATAGTGTGCAAGATCTTGGTAAGTGATCTAACAGCAACTTCTCTGTGAAAGCACTAATCTCATTACAAATTTTGATCATTAGGGTACCAAATATTTTTCGGGCAATTTTGAATGAACCCTGTGCCAACAGGTAAAATGACCACCGGTCAGTAGAACATATATTTTGCAAGAAATATAAGCCTGTCTGACAACTGAGAATGGCCAGGACTTGGGAGGGAAAGGCACTGGACTCAGAGTCTGGAAGGTCAGCAGTGTTCAAGAACCATTTGTCTAAGCAGCCTGTGCAGCCTGAAAAGGGAGGACACTCAGGACTTGGGCTGTATAACTTCAGGTGCTTAGTTAAAAACACTTAGATGAGAATCAGTGCAGAAAAGGAGAAAAAATGCTTGCTGAATCACCCTCTAGAGGAACCAGAGATTTGAAATGCTGTTCATGTCCTGCTTCTCTTTGCTAATAGAAGGATGAGAGGGGCAATGCAGAAGCACTCCTACTGTTTGCTAAAGCACTCCCCGTTAAGTATGCAGCAATGGATGAGGTAACCCTCAGCTCACTGCCCCGGTCCTTCCATGGGCGCCCCAGTAACAGATAATGCACTGCTTCTGTCTGGCTTCTTCAAAGCATCTACATCAAATTTACCACATAGGCACAGAGGACTTAAGCAGCAGGGTCTATATAGCTCGAAAGCATCAGCCTTAGAGCTCAGGGGAAAATAAAGGATCAAGATGATCGTGGAAAGACATTCTTAGACTAACCTTGCTATATGATGGAGGCTCAATGGATTTTTCTTTTCTAAAACTCAGGAGCTGAGACTCAGGGAAGGATTCCATTATGACAATGCCTTCTCATTTTCTCCACTGCTGCAGTAAATGGCTGTGAAAAATTAAGCACAAATTTAAAGTTCCTCTTCAGGGCTTACACTGTGGAAAGCAATATCACCTTATGGAAAGGGAACTTCTCTTCGACATCTGCAGCCAGGAGTGTTAGCATCATTGTCTTTCATTCACAAGATGAAGTGCCCTGTAACCTTTAAATGTGATGTAAATGGACTTCACTGCTTATGTCTTTATGCCTGGAGGAGAATGCAGGCCACAGCATCATAGTGAAGGGACCTTTAAAATAATCAGTGGAAATAGGCATGATGCCCAGGGCAAAGGTGAGAATCCTCTTGAAGTTCACTGTGGCATAGGTGTATCAGTTTTGCATAGCTGTGTTGCCACGATGGCTTCTGCAAGCAGCAGCTAGAAGCTCTCTACAGGCCCCAGAAAGTAAACATCGTGAATCAAGTTTCAGTTTGCTAAGAAGGGAGGTGCTTTAAGACCTGGCCACACTTCTGATTACCTGACTCTGGTTCACTGGGTGTGTAGTTGTAGTAGTAATAAATTAGTTTTCTCTCTTTTATTCTGTGTTGAGTCTGTTTTGCCCATTGCACTAATTGGAAAGTGATCCCTCTGTCCTTATCTTAATTCCTAAGCCTCCCAATATATATTTTCTCCCCTTTTTGGCTGAAGAGGGGAGTGAGTGAGCAGCTTTGGTGGGCATTTGTCCTTTAGCCAGGGCCAAACCACCACAACAGGGAATAGAGGGGTAAGATGATGTAGAAATTTGTGGGAAAGCTGGGACAAACAACTATCTGTTAGGATGTTTGAGGTGGACTTCCTGCCACAATGTATAAATAACCTGGGGGGGAAAATTTTGAGTGGGCTTGGAGTGAGAGTATAACTTCCTTCTCGTAAAATGAGGAAACTTCAGACAGCACAGTTTACTCATCAAAGCATTTTACAGAGTGGCAAACCCAGGGATTTAAATCCCCCTTGTCACAACCCAACCTGGTGATTTCATAACTACCTCGGCCTAAATTAGGTTGAAATTACACAAAACGATCAATTAAACATTTTATGCATTTTATTTATGGTAGAAGGAACTTGAACTGGTAAGCGTAACGATAGGTGGTGCAGCCTCTTATCGAAAGATTTGTAAGAGGAGAAAAAAGAGGAAATGGGGAAAGGAACGATACAGATATCACCATTCTTGGATCCTGTGACAATGAACATTGAAATCGTCCAGTGATGGATGCATATGTGGCTCCTCAAGTTTTTTATGGTTAGTCCCAACCTCTTGATCGTGTCAGTAACAACCCTTACCAACTTACATGGTTCTGTTTCCAGAATGTTCTTGGTCTTCTGTGCAGGGCCACTTGGAGAGGTGGTCTGGAGGGTCTTTTGGGTGGTTATGAGTTCCTTCCTTAAAGGACCTCTGCAGGACCTTTGGCATATATGGTGATCAGAACACAGAGCCACATATCCTCCAGCACACCCCCCTTGCTCCAAAGAAACCAACCCCTCCCCTTTTGCTTCCTATTGTCATGCAGATGGTAACCGTTACCCACCACAATGTTTGAGACATCAACACACATCAACCAGTTCAATCTGTCACTTGCCTCAAGCTGAGGAAAGACAGGCTCCCAGTGAGTGCTATGCACATGAAACCTTAATGGTACTTAGAAAGAACCTGCGTGCTAAATGTGAAGCAAGGACAGTTACTTGAACTTGGGTCAGTCCTGAACAGGAGTCCCAGCTATACTTTTCTGAAGACTTTAGGGGAAAATAAAGCCAATACTTACAGAGGCAACACCTTTGGTGCTTGCATACAGCTATCAGCTTTCTGTAATTACATTTTGGGGCTCTGATCCCTGAACGGCTGTGAAGTTTTGCTTTCAGCACCTAAACATATTAGGAAGCTATTTCTGTGACACAAAGCAGATCAAGGCTCTGTGAAGGACATCAGGACTTCGGAGTGCTCGGTGCAGAAATCTCATTTCAAAATAGGACACAGGCTTCTATAAATAGTGCTGGCCAACCAGAAAGCTTTAGCCACTACATATGTTCTCTACACTGAGTCCTCGTCAGAGGTTTCAATCAGCAGAAACCAAGGTTCAATGAAGGGTTGAACCAAAGGCCTAGCCCTTTAAACAGTCGATTTAGTGCCACAAAAGATGACATTTATTGAACTCCTATTTCTGTTCAAGCAATCCGATGGTGCTTGAATCTTAATCCATTCCTCACAACTGATCGGAGCAAGCATAAAATAAAGTGTTTGAATAAACCAGAAATATCATTCATCAAATCTGCCATCAAGCTTTCTGGCAGCCAGTGCAACCACAATAAAGAAGAGCATTATGTAAAAGTACACTGGAAATTTGCTGCAGCCAAGCCAGTTGTAAGCAGTCTTCTCTAATAAGACTTCAACAGGGGTACATATGCAGGGGGTTTTTCCACCTCACAGAAGATCATTTCAGAGCATTATCCCAGTAAGGCAGCCTTGTTCGCTTTCTCACTGTATGGGCCCACTTGTAACAGGCAAACTTACAGACATTTTCTAGGGGAAATTGTCCGGTGCTTTCAGGTCCTACTGAGATATGGCCAAACCAACAGAAGCTGTCTACAGCATGTCTCCAAGTGACTCCAGAAGGGCTCCAAAAAGATCTAATACACCAAATGGCACAAAAAGATCAACCACAGCAATACAACATTCTACAACATCTCAGCTGCAGCACATCTGCATTATTGGTTGTACAGAGGCATTACACACCCACTGTATATGTTCAAATGAAATTTATACCCTTTTCAGTTCTTTACCTATGACACTGCCAAAAACTTCCAGGGATGGTGAATCACATTCAGCATCAGCAATTTTAACAACACAACAATACCCAGCAGCCCACCCCAAGAAGCAATATCTTAACTCTCTATGAGAGAGCATCTAGAACGCAGTACTGAATTTTGTACTACTGCTATGTACTGCATATGATTACCTACAGTAAAGCAGTGGATTCTCTTCTAAAAATGAGTAGGGAGGTATTTAGTTGTGATACTGAAGCCATATTCAAGAAACCTTTGCAAAACCAGCTTTACTGGAGCTTCCAGATGATGCTTATTTGCAAGCACATGGAGATCTAAGCATTCTCTCATATGGTTTTGGTGGCCACAACCTCCATTCAAGTGGAACAAACGGTAGTTATTGGCATTAGCATTTTAACAGGACTATCAGGCAAGGGCTTTCCCAAACTCTGTAGGGTCCCTGGGGAGTCATGCCACAACTGCTGTCTCTGTAGCTGCCATGAATTAGCACCTGTGAGTAAGAATCTATTTGCCATGGAGCGGGCCAGAAGCAGCTGAGAGATGAGACCAAAGATTGCATCTTGCTTCATTATTGGGAGCCAAAGAGTAGCTATTCTCAGGATATTCATCGTAGTCCACTGTAATGCTACTTGACTTAAGCAAATCAAACTTAAGTGATCCATCCCTGTATCTTGAGACCAAATCCAGAACCACAGAGGCTAATAGCAAAGTGTGAACACTTCTGATTAAGCTAGCAGTGCCAGCTAAACCTATGATAGGCATGCATTCAAGGATAGCTGTTTAGTTAAGAGAAGTGTCATTGATACATCCTCCTACTCCTCCACGACACATCCTCCCAAGTCACAGCATACTAACACAAGCATTTATTGCATGCAAGCATCTCTGCCTGTAGTAATAGTCATGTATAAAGACAGAGACTTCCAAGATAAACCCTGTGACTGAACAGCAACACTTTGTCTCTTTGGGATCACCCAAGAAAATTAATGCTGAGAAACTTTGTACTTGCGATGATCTCGAAAAGCCAGATCTTCCCTTCTGCCATTTCAGTGGCCAAAGAAGACACAACACCTGCACAAGAGACTCTGTACTCCAGTACCAGAAGAATACCATAAGACCTCCCCTACTAGTAGTACAATATGTATTCATCCAGAACTGGAGAGCAACCAGACCCAATAGCAACTACCAGTCTTGACAAAACCAGCTAGAAGTAACTACTTGACCAACACACAAAATGACACACAGAAACACACAAAATCTCTTAGCTGTGCAGTAAGGGAAGAAGGTAACGATCCCGTTTCAGGAATGCCAACAGCAGTTATCCATTTGACAAGAGTGACATATCAGACTCTTGAATTTTAAGGCAGTACCAATTACACAATCCTTTTGTGTATCATTAACAAGCTGAAAGCTATTAATCTATTTAATTGCAATAGTAGCTTTGTGTCCTTGATCATTAATATTTGACAAGCACAGACTTGTCAATTATTATGTTTTGGAGTTAAATGGAAGTGTTGAAAATTGACAGGCAAATCTTGAGCTATCTCCGCCTTTGAATACAAGAGGTTTTTTTCACCATTGAATCTTATTATACTATCTACCATTTCTTACCTTGGAACAACACCCCTGTACTAATCTAGCATCAGATCAATATTTCAGTAATCAGAAATATTCTTGCCCGTTAACTGACACCCCGTCTGCCCCAAAAACCTTCCACCACCTCCCCCCCCAAAAAACCCCCACCACCCCCCAAAAAAACAATTGTCAGCTGAACTCTGCTATCACAAACTGAATACAAGTCAATACAACATACAATCAGCTTAGATATGAACTGAGGTTAAAATTTCCTTACAATGCAGGATGAAGAATCAGTTATTAGGAAAATAGCAAAGTGATCAATTGTGAGTGGGTACTTACAGGACTGATCAACCATATATAAAACTAATAAAAAAGGTCAGAACAGACAGAATCACAGAATCACAGAATCTTAGGGGTTGGAAGGGACCTCAAGAGATCATCGGGTCCAACCCCCCTGCCAAAGCAGGCTCCCTA
>VZTU01021204.1:639342-675386 GCA_013400835.1 Zapornia atra
GACCATTTCATGGTCGCTTTGTCCTAAGCTGCCCCCGACCTTCACTTCGCTAACAAGCCCATCCTTGTTAGTAAAAACAAGGTCAAGCACCCGCCCTCCCCTCGTAGGTTCCTGCACCAACTGTATCAGGAAGTTGTCTTCCATATACCGCAGAAATTGTCTGGACTGCATACGACTGGCTGTATTGCTTGCCCAGCAAATATCTGGGTAATTGAAGTCCCCCATAAGGACCAGCACCTGCAATCTTGAGGCTACTTCCAATTGCTTATAATAATATTTAGACCAGCAAAGAACACCTGTAACCTATGGGGCTCATTCAGACATCTGAAACAGGAAGGAAAACCTGCAAATGTACTTTTGATCTCGATGAGTAGGTATTTTTAACAGGGGAAGAATAAGACAGGATTTGATTTTTGAGGAAAACACAGTTTTCATATGGGTTTAAGAAAGCTTTCGTGTCAAATAAGTGAAACAAAACGGAGACCTGGAGCTATATCGCAAAAATTCAGCAGTAGAACTAAGACCCATATATTAAGGCAATATTAACAAAAGTCATCCCTTTTCCAGTAACTGTCACAAGATCACAAGAGGCGGTAGGTACAACTATGATTTTTATAAACTTTAAGGTAATGGCCACCTGACTTCCAAGTTGCTTGAAAAGAAGTGTGACTTTCTGCATTTATTATCCTTTTATTATTTTACTGCACCACACGGCTGCACACATAATTGAGGATTTAAATAATGAATAGATATTAGCATTATGTAAATCATCATAATTTTCCATTAATGGGAACTAGTGGTAACTGCCTGTGAATCAGAATCATTAGAAGTCACACCAATTTATATATTTTTAAATTTGAAATTATATGCCTGTTATAAATTACAATCAAAACAGCTCTTTTGACTACTCTTAGATTTCTCCCATCTCAATCTGTTGCACATCTGTTAGCAAAACTTTACATCCATGGCCCTTAAGAGAAAATGGAATACATTAATATCTTGAATTAAGGCAGCATGGAGTGCTCAAACCATGATTATCCCCACCAAAATTAAATCCTCTGTGTTAACATTATGTATGTCTATTCAAATTACATTTAGCTAAGGTCAGTTATAAAAAACAATTGCCATCTCACCACTTACTGCTGTCATCCATCTTTTTTAATAAACTCAATACTGAGCTATAATTGGAGAGGTTCACTTAGGCCAGGACTGAAAGGCATTGCTTCTTTTAATTCTTCTTGCACTTCTTTCTTTATTTGCACTGTGGCTTGGGGCCTAATCCGCCAACACCCCAAATAATGAGAACAACAAACAGGCAAGACAATATAGTCTATTCTGAACAGTACACTGCACAATTTTCTTGTTCTGCATAAAATATGTTTTAATACTGGTTTCAATGAAAGAGACTGAATCATCAGCAAAGGCTAACGGGACATTCTTCTGCATCGTTGGAGTGCTTAAGAGTCACCAGTGAGGGTCACTATGCTAATCTTGCAGCTATCCATATGCTGTCTATACTAATGATGAAGGAGGTCCCTAATCTACATTTCTTTTAACACAACCACTTTTCACAGGTTATGCAAAGACACCAGAAAATCCAGTACTAACATGACTAGATTACCGATGAAGATGGGATTTGGGAAACTCTGTCTCTTCAACTTCTCCCAGTACAACAGGAGGTCTCCTGTTCTGTAGGGTAAGGCTGGGTATGGAGAAGTCTGTTGGGAGAAATTCTATATACCAGCTACACACACATACAGACTCCAAAAGTGGCCACTCTAATATAAGTCTGCTGGGAGTTCCTTCACAAAGCTCAATACAAACATTTTGTGTAAGGTGAGAGTTTCAAATCCAGTTGTTTAAAATATTTATAGTTCATATACAGAGACCCTCAACTCCAGGAATGCGTGGCCAGTGGTATTTGGTTAAAATTCTTCATTGATGTTCTTCTGTGTGTTTCTCAAAGTGATATTTAAGCACTTAGGTACAAAGACCTACTTCCACAAGTTTCCTAAGCAGAAGTTAAAGCATGTGCATTGGCAGTGGACCCAGCCTATCCAAACTATAAAATAACTATTGTTCATGTAGATATTTCAGATTCACGTTCAGAAATTTCAAATTGGGCTGGAAAATTAGAAGATCGATTTTTCTACATGTGCACTGTAAAACTGCTCTGCATAGGCACAGTGGCTACTTCTGTGCAACATCGAATAGGCAGTAGTCGATTTAAAGCAGTTGCCTTGCCTGGACTTCTCAGTAATTGGAAGCACTATACAAATACCCTAAGCTCTTTCCTGTCCAAATTACATAAAATTTCTGGAGGAGACAGAAAAAACATTTTCAGAAAACTGGACACAATGTAGAAATTGTAGTCCTCCAAATTACTTTACATTAGTCTCATGAGGTCGTGTCTTTTCTCAGGTCTGGGATAGAATGTTTTAATAAAGCAAGGCAGCATTTTGTAATGAAACACATCAGAATTAATAAAACAGCACTGAACAGTGTCTGTATTAACATGCTGATATAGAAACTCCGTGCCCATCATCCCAGTAACCCAATGCTACTATTGATAGTATTATAAGTTGCCTTTACACCTCTGCGAGATGGACTTGACTACATGACATAAGAAAAAGAAATAATGCCTGGAGAAATTACCAGGCTGAGCTAATGAAAGGCAGACATTAGATACTGGCTCTCAATTCAGACTGCTGCTTTTCCTGGCGGAAGTCCCATACATGATGCACAACAAAACACCAAAGGGAAGTTACGCGATCACACTCCAAATGTTACACAGGGTTGTCTGCCAATAATGTGCTAATTCTAATTAGGAATATCAAAACAAACATTTGCAAATCATCATTCAGTGAGCCAGTACTCCATAAGTTCCTGCTGCTAGTTAGAAAATATAGAGTTAAACTCAATCCTTTCCAAATCTCAGTTTAGTTTGTCCTGCTCAGGTGCAATTGCCACATTAGCGACATTCAGCACACAAGAAAAGCAAACTAGTTGTTATCAATAACTTTAGATGCTTTTAAAACAACCACAACAATCTCCTGACCTTTTCAAAACAAAGGTAAACCACTTCAATTATCAAACAGGAAAGGCGTGGTTGAAGGACAATCTGTAGCACAGGCTGTCACGTTTTCCAAATTGTACCCCAAGAGGCTTATCCCTTTTTCTCCCATTTCTAAACCCTTCTGGCTTTTGTCCTTAAGGGCAGCAGCAGTGAGCAGTGTCTGCTTAACATTTCCCTTTCCCAGCACATACATACCCACTATTGATGGCAGAATGTGTCTGCTCTGTATTGATCACTTCCAGAACGAAGCCCCAGATTAGCCTCTGCTTGCCCAGAAAAACAAGAGCCCTCTAGGGATGGGGCACCTCTGCCCATTTTATTTCAGCCATTAACTTTTCTTGTCTGAATTTTCATTGAACAGGAATTCTCCTAAGATAGGAAGTGGAGTACTTACCTGTCTACAAACTTATGGAGAGAGAAAAAAACCCTGCCTTTGGTTTCCACAAGATGCAAGTGACTGAAATGTCACCGAATCATCATCAGAATTACAGCTCCACAATGGCCTTGCTCTGCAAGAACAACAAGGTGAGAAAGTGGCCAGTTCTTTCTAAACAGTCCTCTTGGGATTGGCCATTGCCCCCAGCACTGCTGCCAAATGAAACAGAAAACCATTCCACTCCAAAAGAAATCTGAAGGCCACTTCACCTCCAGGGAAGAGCTCATTACAGTACGGAAAGTTCCACTTCAGCTGTAAAGAAGAGCTAAGGGATCTGGTCTAAAGGTCTCCTGAGGGAAGAGCTCTCTTGAGCACCAGTAATACTCATAGTCTCATCACCTTGCTCAGAGGGTTCCAGTACTTCTGCTTCCGGACCTGGAAGGAACCCAGGACAGCAGAAACAGAAAAAGGAATCTTAGGAAAGCTGTCCTCAATACCACAAAATGCATTATTAAATCCAGAGAGGTTTACACAAGCAGCAATGTCCATTCTCCCCAGCATCATACAACAAGCTTGCGACCTTTCCACACATTACAAACAAGGCCTCAATAACTACAGCACACAGCAGAAAGAGCAAAATAGGTCAAAACTATCCACCAATGTCAAGATCTCTGAATTAGCAGGGGAGTTGTTAAATGAAAATGCTCAAGCAATCTTGACTAATAGACTTAGATACCACTATACAGAGGAAGGAAAGCTTGGACTGGCATTCAGCTGAGACATTACCAATATTGAATGAGACTAATAATTTTCTGTATGAATTTTTATTATTCCCTCTGAGTCATGGAAAGAATAAATATGAGGTTTCATTTCACTTTAATAATTTTCAGAATGAGGCTATGAAGATAAAGTAATAAAAAAAACCCAACAAACCCAACCTGTTTACATATCTCTTTTAGGTTGCTGTAACATTCTGTCTCTAAACACCAGTTGTGGATGAGGAGCTCTGTGAGCAAGGCATCAGCTTGGAAACAGAAAAGGCTTGCCCCACATGTAAGCTGCTCGGTAGGAAATGGACAGGCAACAAAAGAGATGGAAACAAATGAAAACAAAGTCGTCAGCAACATTTGGCAGATCGAGCATACCAAGTGGAATACTTGCACTGCTTTATTTTAAAGTGCTTAGTTATGACCCCTGGATAAGTACAGTAGGAAAGATAATGGTATTAAAGTGTTTCACAGCAATAAAATTAGGATGTAACTAGACCAGAATTTTCCTTTCGCTGCCCAGGCACTGGAAAACTACTAAAATAAACCTATGTTCAGATTGTAACAGAAATATTAACTTCCTGGTCTAAACCTGGGTCAGAAATTTCTTAATGATGGATGAATTTTAATCACACACATCCCTAGACAGCATATAATCAGGCAAGTATTTGACTGCAGTCCTCTCTGTTGAATGCTTTTCACAGCAAAGAACTTAAGTCCCTTAACCACTGTGAGAAGAACTTTGAAGCTGAACAAGTGGATATAAAGTCAAGCATCACTTAATTTCTCAAAGTATTACTTGGGCTACTGTTCCTCTAATGGCACTGCGTCAAAAGGACAAGTCATTCCTCAGAGCCCAGGAATCCCTGTGACAATTTTTGGGCTCCTACAAATCACAGAAATGGAGGATATGGCAGACTAGAGGGGAGGTGAAAACAAGAACATCCTCTTCTTCCCATTTCAGCTTCCCCCCTCCCCTACAATTGTCTCTGATGAGAAGAGAAAAACAGCCAGTATGGCGCATGTAACACTCAAGGAAAAGGTCAGTGCACTAATGGCTGCAGTTTCTACAAGTCAGCCATGCAGGATTTGATCTGAAGATGCAATACCTCTTTGGAAGGTTGAGTTGTCAGAAACAAATGAACGGGTCATGTATTCAATTTCTCAGACACGGGATTGCTTCATTTACTATAAAGGTCACTAACAGTGACCTGGTTAAGGGCTAAGCGTTTTTTAAAGGTGAAACACCAATGAAAGCAAAACATCATTTATTTTTAATTAGCTACCAGAATGGTATTTGATTCTTTTCCAAGCACAATACAAGCATAGTATTCTTCCTGTGCTTGCTTAGCTCTGGTAAAAAGGTATCACTACTCCTGAGTAGAAATCTAATGATCAGGAAATTGTTCTTCGGAAAATGGTCTGAGCAACTCTGGTGAACCTCTGCTGATGGAGAATACTTCCATCATCTTCCTGAAGGTCTAAATTCCCCAGGTTGAGCTAGGCACAAGAATAGCACAAAAGAAATTCCAGTTGCTTAACTGAGAGTTTTCTCAGCTCTGACCCTTGACCATCTCTGTGACAGCTGTATGCAAGATGAGGCCAAATGGCTAAGAGACCTCTTCTTGGCAGCAGGAGGGGACTGCCAGGCTCTCATGGCTCAGCTGGATGGATGCTCTGTGACTAAATACAAAGCCAGGTACTGTAATTTACTGATCTGTAGCTGTTCAAGATGGATCAACTCAGACAAGAAATACCAAAAGATTCTTATTTAAAATAGCAAGCTGCCCAATGCTTCAGAGACTCACGTAGGTTAGATACATCCCAGACTGAGTCTGCTCTTATGCTCAGTTCAGAGTTTGGGTCTCCCTAATGCCAGCCCAGCCCATAACAGACATAATTTGCAGAAAGCTTTATCCCTCAAAAACATCACCAAAGTAGACACACTAATGAAGGTATCACTTGGGCAAATCAGTATTTTCTATTTCACTAAAAACATCCCAAACTGCTCAACATGGAAGATTGTCTATGGAAGATTATCTTCAACTGCTACTTAGATCTCCTTTGGAGAAATATCTCTTTTAGTATTCCTATCATGTGGCACCAGATTGTGACTTGGACCTTGAAACTCTGTAGCAGGGCTGTGAAACACAGATACTTAATCTGGATGCATAGATACATGACACAAAGCTCTGCCTGAAATTCAGACTCAGCCAGGTGATGCTCAAAATTACTTTTTCTAAATTTATACTTTAGAGAAGAAAAGAGCGAAATCACTGTATTATACTGAATTTTAGCCACAATACTGATAAAAAACACAATTACTTTTAAAAAGGGGGCATTTTCCCTTTGTTTGTACCATTCTAAGAAAAACTTATATACAGGCTCTGATCCACATTTCACTTAAAACCAGCTGCAACTTGCTATTCTTTTTACAGAAACTCTTTTGCTTAAATCTGGCATTCTTAAGACATAATATAATTTTTTGAGAAGCACAAAGTCTTGAGATCTCACAAAACCTTCCCATCTGTGAGTATGAAGCAGGGGACATTTGATGTTCCATGATGCATAAGAAAACAATCTTATCTGGATAGCTACTACTTCTGTGACAATTTCTTGCATTCAGGAGATATTATTTCCCTGATCTTGTCAGGCTACACAAATACATGAAACAAGTAGAGACAACAGCTCACATAAAAATTGCAGTCACAAACCTGTGATTAAAGGTGTCCTAGACACATCTTTGTCATTGACTGCATTCACTTCTAAACATTTTTCCCCTGAAAAGAAAATAAAAATGTTTCTTTTTGTCTCTCCCCTTGTTTAATTAAAGCTTCTCTATAAGGTCATCTTCAGATGATCCAAGGAGTACTCCCCTATGACATTTTGCTGTCAAGCAATGAACTACTCTTGGTGGTTTCCCAGGTCTCTTGCTAATGTAACCATGGAGACCTTGCCAGCTGCTACAACATCTTGAGAAATTTTGTCTCTCTCACTGTCTTCCCAAATGACAAAATCATTATCCAAAAATGGAGCCACAATGGCTGCAGGACTTTCTTAGAATTTTTGCAGCACTCACTAGGCTACATGCTTATGCCAGCTGTTGAATTTATTGCTCATTATTGAATAACAGTACTTGCTATTTACATATTTATCAGGTAAATGCCTACATTCTAAACTCCAACCTAACCCATGACATAAAATAGCATATAAAAATAAAAATGCTTAATTAGCTGAAACAAAAAGCTGTTTGCATCCACCTTCAAATAGTGCTAGAGCCCAGCTACTGAATGAGAACAGCATGGACTGTCAAAGAGTCCAGAAGAATATGCCAAACCTACATCTAACTGGTGAACCTTCAACTATAGAAACAGGTTCTATTTACAATCACCTCTTTCCAGTATCTTTTGTGTGGAACAGTTCAGAAGGAAAATTCAAGCAGGATGCCAAGAGTAAATAAAGGGGAGGAAGGGAGAATGAGCACTATTTCCACCATTTTCTTAGACCTTATTCTTCATACTTTTTCACTTGTCCTGTAACAGATGCCTAACCAGGGCTCTGATCCCATAACAAGGCAGGAAAAAAAAAGAATCTTCTCTTCTGGGTTATTTCATTCCCCCTTCACTTCTCTTTCTTATCACTCTCTTCTTTTCCTTTGCATATTGGACAGGCCATGCACTTAAACAAGTTGGAATATTTTGCAACGTTTCTATAAACCAATAGCTAAAAGCAAAATGAAAACCAAACCTTTAAACATTCCAGAAACAGCTAGTCCAAGCCAGTCAGATCTTTCTTTAGGTAATGCACAATGAGCTCTGCTCATTTCTACATTACCTAAGTTACTGGTTAAAGCCAAAACTAGGTGCAGGAACTCATGTTTATTTTGCTTCTGTTATCTTAGCCCTTTAAGGGGCATTTATTTCTAGCTCCTCTGAAGAAAACATGATCACACTTCAAGAGCTTCAGTAGTTTTAGCCCATCTCACCTATTTTGTGCTCTTTTTCAATCTTCAAACAAAGGCTTCAAAAAACCATTCTTCCCCTCAATCACTCCTAAGGGGAAAAAAAAAAAAGAGAGGGAAGCTAGCAGTGTTGGCTATGTTTATTTAACCCTTTACATTTCAAATGCTGTAATCAATTTTAGCTTTTACTATTGCATTTATAAATGAAAGGTGGTCACTATTTCTAGCAGGCCTTGTTGCCCACGCACCAAGTGAGTTCAAATATCTGTAGCAGCACCCACATCTTTAACTCATTTATTCTATTGACATTATAAGAAGAAATTTTTTCACTGTGAGTGTCATGGAGCACCAGAACAGACTTCTCACAGAGGTTGTGGAGTCTCCTTCTCTGGAGACATTCAAAACCTGCCTGGATGTGTTCCTGTGTGATTTAGTCTAGGTGATCCTGCTCTGGCACTGGACCAGATGATCTTTCGAGGTACCTTCCAACTCCTAACTTTCTGTGATTAATTCACTAGTGCTGTAGTCATGGACAATAATAGGGAGCCTCCATCAGCTTGTGCAGACTAGAGACACACAGACGAGGTTTACTGAGAGAAAGCATCTGTTCCTAAAACTTGCTATAAAACTGCCTCACCTACATTTCATAGCATCAGTCTGTGGCTTGGCATGTTTGCAAACACAGTCTGGGCAACTATTCCCATTGGTCTAGGGTGCAAGATCCAAGAGAATACCACAATCTTCAGTTAAACCACATCAGACAGATAGCATCAGAAAAAGGATGGGGCACTGCAAACATTATGAACATGTGTGTGGTTAAAGACAAACCTGGCTAGCATTGCTGTGCCCATGGATATCAATGGAAAGCAAGGAAAGAGAAGGGTTGCATGGACTGTAAGGAAAAGACCTGTCATGAGGTGCTGAGAGACTGAAGAGCCTGTCAGAATATTTTCCTGTTCAGAAAAGCAGGAGGCAAGTCTGTTCAAGTGAGATCAATAGCAACCAGTTTTCCACCAGCAGCTCCAGTGGGCTTTGTCACAGAATCTGCCAGAATCGCAACACCAATTGCCAGTTTGAGATACTCCAGCTTTTAGATATTGTTTCTTGCTAGACTTCCCACCCTTCCTACATGGCTTGAGGCAGAGTAGGAGGTGTACAGCTCTGGGCCTTTATAGCAAGGAAAAGTTTTTCCTGTACTATGCTGTCCGATGAATAACACTGACTCTTCACCACCAAAAAAGATGGGGCTTGGTGTCTTTTACAGATAGGAGGACACTTGTTGGAGACCTGGCGTTACCTTCAAAGTACATCAAGACACCCAGTTACTGTCAGCTTTATGCAGTAAGTTTTGAATCTATTCTAATACAAGATATATAACGTTCATGATGTACTAACATACTGCAGCGATGTAGAGCTGTCCAACTTAAAGCAACTCTTGATCTACTTCAAAGCTCTCGATGGAAGTTGAAGTATACCTGTTAAGTGCACAGCAGCTTGTTAAGCATAGGCAATCTCTGCTGAAGTAGCTGTCTACCTGCACTTTATTAAGAGATATGTGTCAGTCAAGAAGGAAGAAGGGGGATGATAGGCCATTTTAAAAGTTCATTAAGGAGAAGATGCTACATAAAAACAGCTCAGGAAGTTCCATATTGCTAGTAGCCAACTGTACGATCAGTGTATTAGTGAAGAATTTTAACAATGATGTTGTAAACAACCCCTTCATTTGAATTGGTCAATGGCCTCCACACCAGTCAGTAGCTCTATGTTTTGAATTAGTACCTCTCTCCTCCATATCCTTCCCATTTCAGCCTAAGACCTATCACAGGGAGTGGACACTCAGCAACTATGATTGAGTCTCATATAGCATGAACATTACATAAAATTAATCACAGAATCGTAGGGGTTGGAAGGGACCTCGAGAGATCATCGGGTCCAACCCCCCTGCCAAAGCAGGCTCCCTATCTCATATTACATAGATAGGCACCCAGATGAGTCTTGAATATCTCCAGAGAAGGAGACTCCACCACATCCCTGGGCAGCCTATTCCACTGCTCTGTCACCCTCACTGTGAAAAAGTTCTTCTGCATGTTGGTGCGGAACTTCCTGTGCTCCAATTTGCATCCATTGCCCCTAGTCCTGTCCCCACAGACCACTGAAAAGGGGCTGGCCAAATCCCCCGGCATCCCATGCCTAAGATATTTATAAACATTAATTAGGTCCCCCCT
Source organism: Zapornia atra (assembly GCA_013400835.1). NCBI lineage: Eukaryota > Metazoa > Chordata > Aves > Gruiformes > Rallidae > Zapornia > Zapornia atra. The sequence continues at coordinate 649,748 of VZTU01021204.1, forward strand.
AAGTCTTCTTTTCTCTAGACTGAACAGTCCCAGCTCTCTCAGCCTGTCCTCATAGGGGAGATGCTCCAGGCCCTTAATTAAGCTGGTGGTTTGCTTTGATGAGAATCACAAGGTTTAGGGCAGGGAAATACTTCATACATGTGGTTTTACAAGAGGAAGAGAGCAGGCAAGCACCTTCCTAATAGTTCAGTTGTTTCTAGGATGTATGTATATCAGGGCAACCAGGGCAGTAGGTCACCCTTCCAGGGAAAAGGAAATGTAGTAACAGAGAAGGGAGGAAGAAATCAGAAGTATATGCTGAGAAAGGGTTGATAAACTGGAGCAGATGACTAATCGAAGAAACCCCTACTTGAGCCCCTTGAGCATATTCTCCTGATCTATCAAAGCATACTTGCTTAAAAAGATAGAGGATCCAGCAGAAACAAGCTCCCTGCCCTGAGTAGTCTGGCATGAGCACCAGTTTGCCAAGTAGAGACGGATTTACCACCATCACCTTTCAAATGTGACCTTGCGGTAAGTGAAGTAAGCATATTCTTTCTTTTCCTTCTCTTCTCTTTTGTCATGATAAACATAGTTTGCATTGATTTTGTTGATTTTGCATTTCATTAATATACTCACATTTCCTCTAGATTTTAATTTGACCAGAGCTAAAAGCGCTATGAAGGCAATCACCTTCTTCTGTGCGCAGGGACCCTCCAGAGCAGATACACAAAGAAGAAACATGTTCTGGTGATACACATTAGCCAAAAAAGATCTCTGATAGAGTGGGGTATCAGGTAGAAATTTTGAAAATTCAGAGTCCTGTGAGAGCACATAACACCTTAAAATCATTAACTTGTTTTTGACCTAAATGACAAAAGACATACTTTCACTATAAGAACAAACAAACAAAATAACCCCTTGACCCCCCAGTTAAAACCAAACCATCCAAAAAACCAGATGGAGGTACTCTAAATTCCAGGCAGATCACTTATATTTAGAATAAATGCAAAGAAACCCCCAAATTTCACAAGTGTTAGCTGTGAACATAAACTTAGTTTTTAACTCACCCTGCTAAACTGTGAGAAGATTAAAAACTGCTCTGGCATGACTAAGATTTTAATTGAAGTTCATTAGCTTGAATTAAGGACTTCTTTTCTTCTCCACAGCACCACCCACCTCCACGTGAAAGTAGTAGTAATGGAAAGAAGCTGTTCTACTTTGAGAGTAGGTGTAAATGGACTTCTCAATGTGTTCACCAGCAACCTGCCAGGGCTGCTAATCCTTACAGCTTCAGGGAGAGCCCAAGGCCAGATGCTTCTGAAAATCTTGCCTGGGTTGAGTACAAGCAGAATTGTTCACTGTGATTAAGATAAACCAGCACTTCTCATACTTTCCTTACCTTTTATGAGCAACCCCTACAACTCAGAATTGTAGTACAAGCTGGGAACCTTTTCTCTTCAATTCACATAATCCACAGAGTGCACTTTGAGCAAGAATAATTAATCCAGAATTAGGTTAACACATTGAACTTTTTTTTCATTATGAAAATGTCAATTAGGTGATGTCAAAATGTTTAGAAATGTGTTTGAGCAAAAAATTAACAGAAAAGAATTTTAAGGAATTTGAAAGTAAAATGACTTACACATTCAATCACATTTCAAGCGTTTTTTCATTCATTTTATTTTTAATAGCTTTAAAAATATAAATAATTTAATATTGGGTTGTCCTAAGAGAAAATGTAAACTGTCCTGAAAATACTGTCCTCCCTTCTATGTAATTCAAAACTTCTTTTTAATGGATACAGATATGACAATGAAAGAAACTGTCAGGGTTTTTTTTCCCCAGATTGAGTAGGAAAAGTATGTGTCAAGTATGCCAAAGCCATCTGAGCTTTCCTTAGTTAAACAGCAGCTATGCAAAATTCACAATATATAAGATTATTTGCAACAGATGATGAAGTATTAATCTCACTTCAAGATGAAAATGCAGAGCTGAGCCCCAGATCAAAATATATCCTGAAAGAATTAGCAGCCTTTCCTTCAGCGAACTACTGATTTTAGATGGCTTTGGACCATGTAGCCTCCAGGTGATTATCACTGGATTCACAGCAAATAAACCCCTAATATGTTCCGTTCAATTTCCAATCGTATTTTCTACCTGTAGGCTTTCCCCCAGTGATTGTTGGCTCTAAACACTACAGTGCTTGGGTTTAATGGCACTCCAGCTTAACAAAACTCTTCATGGTCATTAAGAGAAAATGATTGAATTAATTCAGGAACTCAAGAGCATTTGGTTGAACTGATATTAAACCTCAAAAATACATGAGCCAAAGTCCATTTAGGAAAAAGGAAGGTAAAAATGGATAATAAGAAATAGGCACAATTCAGTTTTAATTCAACTAAAGCATCTTAAGAAGAAAACACTCTAATGAAGCACTTAATGCCTTCTTAAAGTTATTTTAAGAACTGATGACTTCAGAGAGAATTTTAAAAGATAATTTCCCATCAGAAAGCCTTATATAAAGTCACACCACTACCTATTAAGACTAAAACTTTGGTTTGAGTAACTCTTCACAGCCACATCATAAAGAACATGCATGTTTTCTAGGCAGAGATGGTATTCTGTATTTTATATATTTATGTACATAGTGTACAAACAGGTTTCCTTTCATAAGAGCACAAAAATAATCAAACCTAAGATATCAAACCCAGTTTTTCACAGGAATCTGCATAATACTTGCCAAGTTAAACACAGTCCCCAGTAGAAATTAGTCCAGAGGCCCCTTCTCATCTAAATCTCACAAGCTACAAAATTTCTCTCAACGTGACTCATAAAAAGTTTAAGTCCTTCAGTATGAAACACACCAAAGCTTCTAAAATTAGAACATGGCACAGAATGAAAAAGGATCATGAATCTCTATTGTAATACCACAGACTTGGTCAGATAGAAAAAGTAATTCTAGAAACAAACCAGGCTCCATATCAGAGAGAAATTCTGCAACCAACTTAAAAGTTGAGCATGCAGTGCTCTGGGGCTTTCTAAGCATTCCTAAGAGCACCAGGGTGTCCACTCCCCTCACTCTTTTTCAGGTGGTGTCAACATGCAATTCTTCTTAGGAAGGTAGGGGAGGGAAAAAGCACCCTATAGAGCTGTAATGATACTTCACACAAGAGACAGCAGCATGCCCAAAATAATCAGTCTGTGCAAGTGGCTCACACCTTTTCATTCTGGCCTGAACCCTGGGTAGCGATATTCTACTTACTACCTCCTCCCATATGCAGTTTGTTCTCTCCTGTACCTCCAGTAGCTTAAAAAGGTAAAATGAAGAAAGGTCAAAGGTCTACTCACTCCTACTTGTTCCACTGGGTTAGCAAACATAGTATCTGTTTCCATAGCAATGGCACAAACAGGAGAAATCTGACTGGCATTACAGGTCATCTTTGATCTCCTACCCTAAATGCCTTGCTACTCCATTGCAGCTAGATCAGCTGCAGGTGGTTTTCAGTAGGAGCAAAGGTCAAAGGTCCTCAGCAAGGGTCACTGCCCCACCAGTCCTGATGAGTCCTGATGCAAGTACCACACAACTGTTCCAGATTTCTACCTCTGAACCTAGAGGAAGGATAACTCATTCCTCAGGCCCAGCCCTCACCTTTATTTGCACTGCAGCCTAATCTCTTTTGTGTTCCCCCTAAAACTCAGCCTCACAGCCCAACCAACCCTCAGGTACAAAGGCTCTCCTCCTTGAGACTCTTGTGATATCACAGAGTCTACGTCTTCTCACTGGTAACTACAGAGCTTGGAGTTTCACTGCATGGGGTAAGCTCAGTTCTGCTAAGGCAAGCATCCAAGAATCTGGACTCTAGGTATCATAAAACTGACCCTCAGCTAGTGTGTTTGCATTAGAATTATATTATATTACTTCACAGTATGAGAAATTCTCCTCAGCAATTCAGCTTTTCATCTAAGCTAGTCATGTACCGAAGTGGCAATTCTTATACCTGATTGTCATCAAGATAAATCCTTTACAGATGTTTTCATGGCAAACTGATTTCCCTCGTGTTTCACTGTAGTTACAGTCAGCATTGTTAATTTATTTTTCCTTCTACAAGGCAATAAACTGTTGCACGTTTTCCCTGGAAGGGAGAGATATTACTGATTTATGTTGCATAACAGGAGAGTCTGATACCAACCATTGATACACAGGAGCAAAGACCACTGCAGAATCTTGATTGAATCAACACAACAAACTAAAAAATATCACAAGCTTAGCAGGTGACAATCGTGTCCTCTGCCTTAACATTTATCTTCACTATCTTCAGAGCAATTTACATGCACTATATAGCTACTTAAGCTGTATCTTTAGAGAAATCATGATGTTTTTAATGTTTCATGATTGCCAACTGTCTGGAATTCAGATTGAATTTATCCATGTTACAGCAACTTTTCATAGCATATAAGAAGTAGGATTTGTCATGGTCGCAACATACAGATGACAAGAAGTTAATGTATAAGCATCACTACAGAAAGGCAAGGCTTCCTAGGGTCTTCAAAGACAAGAGGAAAAGATGAACTTCCAGAGGACCTTTCCCTTCAGGCAAGCAAGACTGCATAAAGCAGAAGCACTCTTCACTAACTGTCTATAAAAGCCTGGAGAATGCTCAATTTAAAGCTCAGATCTCTCTGATATGTCACAGAATATCATGATTCCTCATCCTCACCATTAACACACCATGTTTAGTTTATATACTGAACAGCCAAAGTAATATGAGCAACTGAGAAGGGGACTGATTTAAATTGCATTTGCTGCTAAGACAGGGTCCCATCTCCGTAGTAGTCAGGTCATTTAATTCCTATGTGGAGTTGTTGTAGGACAGCACTCAGAACTAGAGATGTGGGACCAATCCATATACTCCATGGGAGTCAGTTGAAATGCTTGTAATATAATGGCATAGGGTTAAATTTTTGTGTTAATTCACAGCTTTATTGTAGGCCTGCTAGGAGGCAGCCAAGAAGGAAATACAACAGGCTCCAGATAAAGTATCTCATGGTAGGAGGCTGCTAAACAATGCCTGCAGTCAGACAGTTGAAGGGACTGCTTCCCCATTTCCCCTCTTACGCCAAGCTTAGGAAAGAACAGAGCAAATGGACCTGGGTTTTGGGGACGGGGACCTCACCTGCAAAAGCAGGGAGGCAGAGGCAAGTCAATAGACTCCTGCTCAGGACTAAAACACTAGTGGTTTTCCTAAATTTCCAGGTTACAGTGAACCTTAGCACAGGTTGAAGGTACCTGCATAGATTAGTTTTTGCAGTTCCCTCTCTGTCAGGCTTTGCTGTTTGCCTTGCTATGGAGATTTCAGAACGCTTTGGTTCAGCAAAGCTTTCTGGTTACAGTCAACAGCAGTTGCAGCTCTCTTGGGAAAACCTGAGCAGTCTGAGCCTACTGAGCAGTCACTGATGACCCACAGAACACACTGCTCTAGGGAAGGCTCCACCACAGGGCTTTACACTTGGGTAGGAGACAGTAAAGAGCTTGCCTCCTGTGTGCCTGCACCACAGGAGCAGCTTGCTGTGCTTTGCTTTGCAGATACAAAAATACATCAGATGGGGAGGCTGTGAGATAGATTTAATTATTAGACCAGTTACAAATGTTTAAAATATTTCTTCAATGATAAGTCAGAAATATGTTTCTCACATGCCACCACATCCCCTCCCTGCCCCCTCCCCCCCGCCAAAAAAAAAAGAGAAAAAGGAAAAAAAAAGAGGGGGGAGAAAAAAGATTGTTGTTTGGGAACATAAAACCACAAAGACTATTTTACCAGACTTTTCCCATTTGATTATTTTCAATAAGAAAGGAAAATAATAACAGCAAGAAAAGCGAGAGCAGAGACAACAGATGACTGAATCCAAGACATTAATCTGCCAACATTTACACCTTTCTCAAACTATTTTGTTATAAAAGTCTAACAGAAATGTCCAGTGCCTCACAAATTTAACTTCCTAAAGAAATCATTTTTCAAATAAGGTGCCTCACCACTAAACCAATATGTTGTATTCTGCAGAAGATGGCAAAGTTGAAATTCCTTATCTGCTCAGAGATTGTACAGGTATAGTGTAGAATTCAGGGCCCCAAAACAGTAAGCAAGCAAACAGCGGCCTGGAGGCTGAATCCATCTGGAAAACTCACCACAAGCTCAATGTAAAGGTGCCTGCACCTCCTTAGATGTTCCATGCAAGAAGCCAGATAGGCTCCATCTGTGCAATTCACACAGAAGCTCTGACAATCGATCTGCTTCCTGTCCACATAAGACCAGAGTCATAGCCTCCAATGCACATCCCCTGGGGCTTCCGTAGAATTAGAACAAAATATAAAAATGTGCACCTCTTAGGAATTAAAGTTACAAACATCAGCCTGACATAAAGAAGAAGGCAACAAAATAAGGCCTTTTTTCCTTTTAATTTTTATAATGCAAATACCTCAAAAAGTGTTTTGTAAAGATACTGTTACAAAGACACTGTGTTCTGTTTGCACACACTGATCCAAAATTGATTGATCTCATTATAATATATTATTTTCTTGCTCCACGGCCTAAGGAATAGAGAAGTATACGATCACATTAGCTGTCCCTACTACCCTAAAGACCTTCTCAGGACATAGGACATACTAAACAAGATCCAAGAGAGGTTTCAGAGAGAAACAGGTTTTCAAGGTCTGTGAGCAAAGGCAGGCTTAAAGAAGAGAAAAAACTAATGGTTCTGTAGAGGAAAGACTAGTAAATTCATACCAGGCAATCCACAGAGGCAGGACCAATAGGAGGGTAGGTACCATTTGTTATTGCTACTCCTGGAGTTGTTGGCTGATCATGCCGTAGCATCTACACTTGAACTTGCAGAGGTTTTTCTGTGTCCTGAAAGAAAACATTGCCTTCATAAGAAATTGATTAATAGCTTTTTTAGGCATTTATTTGTGTTTGTGTTATTGAATTATTTAAGCGATCTGGCTGTACCGCTCTCAAATATGCAGCTTCCATTGAAGATACATAGAACACAGGTGAAAGTCTAGCCTAGACCAAGGGCATTATGACTATAAAAATCTGGCCTACAGTGCCCCCAGACAGATTAGGAATTTTGTGTTATCAGCATTCCATGAAACAGTATTGAAGGAGAGGGAGAAGTAATATCTACGTGTATAGATTTCCCTGGTTAAAGAGGGAAATTAAAGTAGTGTTGTGGGTTTGCCCCAGCTGAGAGCCGAGCACCACACAGTCACTTGTTCTTTCAAAAGGAGTGAAGGGGGAAGGTCGAAGGGGNTTTATAGGAAAAAATACATGAAATTGGTGATACACCATGCAGTTTCTCACCGAGCCACACAACTCAGGTGCAGCCCAGAGCCATACTGAAAAACCTGACTGTCCCCAAAACCGTGCGTCCTGGAGCTGCTTGCTCCTCCTCCAACCAGCCCCCTTTATGCTGAGCATGACGTAATTGGCATGGAATACCCCCTTTGGCCAGTTTGGCTCACCTGTCCTGGCTGAGTCCCCTCCCTTCTTGTTAGTAGGGAAATAGGAACAACTGAAAAAGTCCTTGACTGCTTGGCAACAACTGGAAATATCAGGGTGCTATCAGCACTGCTCTCATCCTAACTCCCAAACATGGCATTCCATCCACTATTAGAAATTAACTCCATCCTAGCCAAAACCAGGACAAGTAGAAAAGAACAAGGTAAGTGAGCATGCTGAGTGATGCAGCAGTGGAAGGTGGCAAAAGGGCTGTATCCCCTACCATGGAGAGTAAGTACTAGGTATGTACCCAAACCATCGCTGGATGTTATGTCTATGAAAACTTTTATAGGAATGCTTTCTCTACAAAGTACCTCAGACAAGTAAGATTTTGTGCAAAAGAAGACAAGATCTTCATGATACCCATGAATGGCATTTAAGGTGACATTTCATTACAATTAGACATTTGGCCAGATAACTTCTTTTCTGTATGGAAATTGATAACCCAAGAGTTCACTGAATTTTTATGAGCTCACAGCTGAATCAAGAGAAGAAGTTTTACAGAGCAGTAGGAAAATGTTCAAGCAGTTATTAATAGTCTGGGAGAAATCTGGATCAATAAGGTATTAGGAGATTGGGAGGATTCCCTCTATTCTGTTCCACTGTTCATTGTTTACCTGGTCCACATTTTACATTGTCACTTCCCCAGCAGTGCTATTTCTACTTGTTCAATATACCATTTAAGCCACCTGCAGTACTTTCACAGGTCTGACTGTTGTATGTAATTTCTAAGAGTGCCCAGTAAAGAAAAAAATCAAGTCTACAGTCCTGCTATCGTAGGCTCTGATGAAACTAGAATCAGCTTTAATAAACTCTATGAAGGGCAACCAGCAGGCTCAATAACTCATAACTGAGTAAAATCAAGATGTTTAGATCCCAGGATTCCTTTTCCAACAAGCAAGTTTCCCTTCTAACATAAAAAGTACATTTTTTAACAAGTAATACAGTCCCCTTCAATTAATAATATTTTTTCCTTGGAAAAAATAAAGGAGGAGGGAGCTTGAGAACAAAGTGTACCTGCTTTTAAATAATGAGTGGTTATTAAATGATGTGGTATCCTAGTAGACCCCTCAGTCATTGGTACACCAAAAGCTTGCAGGATGACCTTGGGATGTGATATTTACTATATGAAACCTCAGTACCTTCTACCTTGGAGACAAGGATGTTATGCAATCTACCTGGAACTATCTAGAAGAACCAATTTTACCATTTCTATGGGAAAAATCCTGTGACCCCTCAAAAGGTGCAAAAACCCCTTTTTCTCACATGTACAGCCTTCTTGGCTTGTACAAATGTTAAAAGCATTGCTTCAGGTTTCTCATGAAACCTTCCCCAAAAATTATATGCAGCTTAGACCTTATCGTGCCTAAACACACTGGCCTGTTCTGATGAAGAGAACAAGGTCTGTAGCAAGCTCTGAACCAAGAGCACGCAGACGACTCCTCCTACTGCTTTATTGACCATGCCACTTCAAAAAAACCCAAATAAACAACCCCACAAACCAACACCATTGCCACAAAGGAACTCAAAAAGCCACAAACCAAACCTCCAATCACTAAACTCTCTTCTTGCACGCATTCACTTGCACAACAGTCCCCGAGGAGATGCTAACTCAATACTGCCCTGACAGTATGGCATGGAGCCAAAGAAAATAAACTCTACCTCCTGGCCAGGCTAATTACGCCAGGTTTAACACACTGCTGACATGGTTGTACTGCCTCCAGACTTGGTGATAGGTCTGTCAAGTCTAACTCTTTATTTCTGCTTCACCACTGGTGCACAGAGAAGACATGTAAAGTGTCTGCCAACACACACTCAGTTGTACCAGTTTGATTCTACTTCTGATGAAATATTACATTGTTCAATAGAGTGGGTAGAAAAAAATTGTCCAAGCACAGTTCACAAATCAGCTCCAAGTATGTGTCTTCTGAACTGAAACAACCTACTTTTGACCAAAATACATGGACACAGTCCTCTGTGCTGACATAAGTGAAACAACTACATTAAAAAGGTGTTTAGATCCCAGGATTCCTGGCCCCATCCCACTCTTTCCCATCCTGTATACTTCTCAGCAAAGCCCCCCATAATTTGCACAGCTCATGCAGAATATGGAAATGAGTTTCTTGCCCTGTAGCCCAATCTACAGTGCAGTTCTAGATGACTTGCTGCCCTTAATACCAAAGTCTAGCAACACTCCTCTGAATCCCAAATAACAGAGGAAAGATCAGAAGGCTGCATAGCCCTCTGCTACTTCTGAACACAAAGCAGCTCCTTAAGTGCAGTGCAGAGTATTCTGCTCTCAGCTCAACTCTCAGCTACATGCTGATAGAGAGGTCTGAACACTGGCTGGGTACCCACCGCATCACAACAGCTTCTTCAATTGATTCCAGTTTTAAGGGTGGCACAACGGATAGGAAGGACCATCTGTAGTTGTGCCGCTAACATGACAGTCACTTCTGTATTTTCATACCTGTATTTGCTTTGTTGATTGTTGCACCTCTATAAGCTTTCTGGGGACAAGACCTTCTCTACCTTTTACAGACAGGAGCTAACCTCATACAAGCATTCCCGATCTCCCTATAACTTGGGGAAACTTCAGACACAGCTTAAGGCTCAGTTCTGAAAAGGCATTTCACAGAAAAATGAGGAATCTTGTAAACTTTAGCATTTGCACTCAAGATCAATCTCCTGTAATTCAGTTATATGGGAACCTGAGCTTTCCCCAAAATGGAAAAAAGTTGGTCTGCCTAACTGCAGGGAAAATCTTTAAGACATATTCTGAAGCTTGAAATGTCAGACAGATGATAAATAAATAAATGGTTTGGTGGGGAATGATGTTGCAGCTGGTTAGTGTTTTAGGTCAGTCTTGTTCTTTTGATACTGTAAGAGAAGAAAAGCAAGAAATAAAGCATTTGAAGAAATGCTGTGAAGCTCTGGATTGGTGTATCGGTAACATCAAATGCCTCCAGAGGTGCAACATAAGGCTACATGTATTCTTGCGATGTCCTACACAGGACATGGCACTCCACCAAAGCACAGGAGCTTGTCTGGGAGCATTGTCTCATAGGCACAGTGTGTAGCAGATGAGTACTATGCGCTAGGGCTACCAAAAAGTGAACACAGTGAGACTGGGTATTATTTGTATAAAGAAACAGCCTTTTTTTGAAAAAATGTCTCTCCCCCACTCAGTAATCAATGTGTGGGTTTTTTAATTATTTTTGTGATTAATTTTTGGAGGGTGTTTTGTGAGGTTTTTGTTGCTTGTTTTGGGTGTTTTGGTGTTGTTTTTTTCTATTTGGTTGGTTGGGGTTTTTTTAAGAGAGATAGTAAATTATCCAAGAAGCAATTATGGGTGTGCAAAATGTTGCCTATAACTTTACTACCTGCTCTGTTCTTCAGTACTCCTTTAACTGTGGAAAAACCTCTTGGCTACTCAGCTTGCTTCTTGGCTACCCAGGTCATGATTTACTGCCCATGTTTGGCACTTACTGGATCCACCCTCAGTTCAAGTACTTTATCTCATTCCTAGAGACAGCAGGTGCCAGCGGCTGGAATTTCAGACACATTCTAGCCAGGACAGCCCAGCCACATTTAGTCTGGCAGTTAACAGAGATCTATTCTTCTGACTTCATTCACCAAACTGATAAAAACAATCTTGAATTTTAAGAAATAGGTAGTTCATCAATTTCATTGAAGTATGGATTCAGCTGCTGAAAAAATTATCTCATTTCCCAGTGTAAGAGAAGGTAGCTTCCCCCCTCTTAGAAATTTATAAATCTATTGTACCTTCTATTGTGCCAAGATCCTGTTTGTTAAAAAACAGAAAATTAACAAAGCATTATTTTACTGAAAATTAATTCTGTGTCAATAAACTTTGGTTTTGAAGAAGTCCTAGTTTTGATATGGAGCTGATTTTTTTAGATAAAACCTGCACAACAGCACACAGTGCTCTCTCATATCCACTGTTCTGCATCAAAATCACTGAGAATTATACTTGGAAAGGACATTGAAGAGTTAACAATGTGCACTATTTCCTGAGAAAATGTGTAGAAATTCTTTAGAGAATAAAGTATAATTGCCAGGCATTGATATATTGTGTAAGAAACACTACTGATGATTCATACCAGTAGAACTTGCTGCTAAATAAACTCTGACCTTGATACTCAAGAGACCCACTTAGAACATCCTGCAAGACAATGATATATTTCTTCACACTAACCTTTGTGAGTAGTCTGCCTCTTCAGCTCCTTGCAACAAGCTAGTTCCAATTAAAGAGGAGAAGTGGAACTGTTTCATACATTTGTTTTAGTGACAGGATTCGCAGGGGTTATGATGTCATAGTGCCAAGAATATTGGGCAAGAAAAGCTGGGTATGGGCTTTCTTCAATTTTCAGATATGTATTAGTGCAACACAGCAGAAAATGTTTCCCTCTTTATGAAAAAAATCTTAGCTATTAGAGGGAGAGGGAGAAGTATAGAAGCTAAAGCTTGGAGCTGAAAGGAGGCAGTTGTGTCCACATTTCTGACCAATACTCACTTTGCAGAAACAGGCATGTTACTGCAGGCTCCCACAGCTCAGCTTCTCAATGGCAATGTGGAGAGAATAATACAAGCTTTATCACCTTCTAGGTTGTTAGGTCTTACCTTCTGGATCGGGCAGTCACATAGAATATAGTTTGGATATATCTTGCCAAAGGGGTAACTCCCACTAAAGGAGCAGTCAACAGAGCACACCACCACGAGATGGCAGAGTCTTCAAGGACAACTGTCTCAATGAGAGAACTGAAGGGATGTCCTTCCTGTTAAAAGCAAGGCAGACACTGAGGAGAATGAGAACAGGAAAACACTAGGAGGTTTTGGATGTGAACTCCTCCATCTCAGTGTCTTAAGTAGACTGAATCAAAATTTCGTAGGGGAGTCTGCAGCACACTGGAGGAAAAGACTCCGCACTGGTCCTCAGTTGGCTGTGCTGTGCTGTTCTAGTGGTATTCTCTCTCACACAACATGGAAGTTTGTGTCCAAAGAGCAGACAGCAGTACAGCAAGAAATCATTGCCTGTGAAGCTAGGAAGTGAGGATTGAACTGTTTAATTGACTTGTCCATGCCCTTCTTATATAAGCACTCTCTACCATGGAACATGTATCCAGAAAGCACCCAAGAACCCCCACTAAATACCTCCCAGAGCAGTTGACAGCATCAAAGCAAACCAATGATCTTCCCAGCATTTTTCCATACAAAGCACCAAAAGCCACAACATCAAAAGCATTCCTAAAAAACAGAGCAGGGAAGGTGCAGGGTGGCACCTATTATCCTGTGCCACTTTTCCTTTGCAACCTGAAAATGAATCTGTAAAAGTCTTATTAGATCTAAGGTATTCTGTGCTTTGTGTGTTTCTGGGACAACCACATAAGAGAGACAAGCCTTGAAATGGGGCGGTGTGGTGGAAATGAAGACTTTTAGAGACATTTCTTAATCCCTGGATCTGTGTAGCAGGAACAAAGGTGAAAGTATCGACTGCACCTTCAAATGTAGATTCCATCTCTGATGAACAGAAGTTCCATCTTTTCAGTAAGAAGCTCGTGAGGAACCAAACTGTGAAACATGGCCTTTACTCTAAGAGCTTCAGGCAGTCTGTGCTCAGGATGCAAAGAGCAGTTTGGATGGACTTGCTCAGCATTGAGCTGGAAGTCTGCATAGTAAGTAGAGGATAGATGCGATGTACTTGTGGAAATTAAAAGCTAAGAGAGACTGCCATGGCACAGTTTGCTCAAAGACCTGAAACACAGAGGGAGGTAGGAACAAGAGAAGTGACAATGATGGAAGCAGACGGGATGTAGGGGGAGTTTTCTAAGGTAGCATGAGAGATACTTTAACATGTTTGAAAGCAAAGGGAAAAGACAGTGACTGATGCAGAGAAACAGTGAAGGGAAATATGAAACAGTATAGTTGATGAGGAGAAGGAACAAATAGAGTCAAGAGGTTTGCTTTCATCCTGATGTGTGCTGAAAGGAAGTCTCAAAACATTTAGTTTTTCCTGTGAGGGAATCTCTATTCCCCAACCACATTCAAAAGGAAAAGCAAGCCTGGTGAGAAGTCAGTTCTAAACTTCCCCAGTGTGCAAGACGATTTGCTTCAGGCTCACTTCTCTCTGTTTTTAAAGCTTGAGTGGCATCTAGCTATGCCTATGACTATCAAATAATGATGACAGAAATCAAACACAAATGAAAGAAAAATCCCTTGCGTCATGCCATTTTCTTTATAAGCCATTGTTGCCTGAAAATGAGGACTTCTTGCCATATTCCCAATGTACACCAAGTCTGCATTTCTGGTTCATAGTTGCAGTCAAACTGAAACAGGAAAAAAACTCAGCTGTGGGAAGGAATGATGAAGTTAAGAGACAACTGTTCTCCAGTGACCTTGCTATTTATTTTTAAGATCAGTCCTGCTTGCTACTAAAAATAAACAACCACAATTTCAGGTATTTAGGATGGATTTCACGGTAACTCTAAGTGAAGTGAAAGCCCATGCAAATGTTCGGTGATGAAAACGACTAAACCCCATTGATTATTTTGTTTTACATATAGAGATGGAATATGCATATACAATTATGAAGACTAAATAAGGATTTCTTCCTGGTTCCAACCTTAATTCCATAGAAATAGTAACTTCAGCTGGTTGAATGCGAGATCCCTCTCCTCCACCTTACAAGTTTTGTGCTTGTTAAAGACACTGCAGGAAGTTTCATTATTAAATGAAATTGGTAAATGAAACTTCAGCTGCTATTTTCTGTAGAAGAGGAATGGTCCCACTGACCTCTTTGAACCAAAAGGTTGTTATTACAGATACTAATTATCATAGGCTGTTCTCTCCTGCTTTCCAGGTGTGCTGCTGCCACTCTCAGCAGATTCAAATTAATTCACCTGATTTGTCACTAGCCCTTCTCAGAACAGACTTTTATACACTGCTGATTGATAGTTTAAAAGCTGTTGCATTAGGCTTCCACGGTGACTTTCATACCTTTTAAAGAAAACCTGCACTTGAAGAGAAGTACATATAATGCACAGACAGCTATTATTAAGTACAGGGTTTTGGGTAATCTTCCACATCCTTAAATCTGTCATGCATTTTCCATTTCACTTTAACAGTGTTCCAAACTTACAAGCTCATGGGTTTTGTACACATATGGGGTTTAAGGGAACAAGCTTCCTTTTGTTTCAAATCTACAGTGAAGTCAAAGACCAAAGGCATCTTTAGCAAGCCATGTCTGTTGAAACTCTAGTTTAAGATAAAATGTTACAAGGTGCCCTTTTTTTCAATAGGGAATACATTATTTTTCTATTTTCAGAATACCTTGCTACTTCCAGTAAGATGATACATCATATATAATTTGGTCCATCGAAATTAATGGGAGTTCTTCCCACTTTGGAAAAGAAATGTGAAATCAGAAAATTACCTACTTTTAAACTAAAAAATGAATGGTAAATGTTTTATGTGCAGCTCAAAGGGCTTACTAGGAAAATAAAGAATAAAGAAGAAACTTTCTTTTTCAAAAGTCAGTGTGACACGGGAAAGGATATGCGAAAAGAAAAAAGCAAAAAACTTTGGGAAAGTGAAAACTGAATTACTGTAGTCACTTTGCAGATAGTATCTATATTACAGCCAGATCTGATGAGAAATCAGAAACCCCCTCCAAACAAAATGTTAATTTTTAAATGTTTTAGGAGGAAACAGAAAAAATACACAAATGCCAGTTTCCTGTGGAATAAGGTTTTACAACAATCCTATCAGAAAAAAAAAAGGGAATTAGTTGGATCTGAGGCTCCAAGCTGGCTGTCTAACCACATAGTATTGACAAAAACTAGCTGCCTCTGTCCTTTCTGCAGTTGCTTGTGTAACAGGTCTCGTGGAATGGTTTAGATTGGAAAAGACCTTCAAGACCATCGAGTCCGACCATCTCTCCAGTCCTACTAGGTCCAACACTAGACCATGTCACCAAGTGCAGCATCTACTCTTAAACACCTCCAGGGATGGTGACTCAATCACCTCCCAGGACATCCTGTTCCAATATATTTACCCTTTCAGTAAAGAAATTTTTCCTAATATCCAACCTAAACGTCCCCTGATGCAACTTCAGACTGTTTCCCCTTGTTCTGTCACTAGCTACTAGGGAGAAGAGACCGACCCCCACCTCACTACAACCACATTTTAGGTAGTTGCAGTGAGCAATAAGGTTTCCCCTCTCTCTCCTTTTCCCCAGATCCCTCAGCTGCTTCTCATCTGATAAAGAAGGCCTTTTTCCAGAGAAAGGAGCATAGAAGTGAGATCAATGTTCCAGTACAGATTCCCAACAACAATGAGATTTTCTTGGTGAGAAATTTCCTATGAGAGAATCATTCCTTGGGAAAACATCAAGAGTATGCCTATCAAGTACGGGGGAAAGGTTGAAAATTTAGAAGAATTTCAGCTACATTGCAGGTGGGCTTTCAAAACCATAGGCCTGACCTGTATTAAAACAAAAAAATTCTCATGGATTGCATCACCTCAGTACAGTGATGAAAACATACATCACCACATATATACGTATATATTTCAAATTAAATGCTCAAAACCATAAAATTTGGTCTGAACTTCAACCTTAAGTTCAAATCCACATTTGAACTCGGTAGGCCAGAAACTTTGAGACATGGAATACATTCATATTTGCAGAAAGGTGCCACAGAGGAGCATTAGCTACACCAAGACCAGCTGGTCCAAACCTTCCCAAGTACCTGCCTTATATCACTACTGCAGTCTGCAGTACATTTGGCTAACATACAAACGTCTCAACAGCAACTTTAACATGTACTCACAACACTCACCTCAGCTACCTAATATAAGAAGTTAGCGTTGAATAAATGTTGGGTGCATTCATACAGTGTAAAGCGGCCAAAAGATAATCAGTCCAGTGACAAAAAGTGGAGCCAAAACTATCTTTCAGGTCAGATCTGTGCATTTGCACAAAACAAGTGAGTTTGCTAACACAAACCCAGCAGGCTGCAGAAGTGAAAAATTATTTCAGATAATCGGTAAGATACAGAGAAACTGCTACATCAACAAAAACATAATTACAGTGTCCTGTGTAAAAGGGTCTGCACACAGCAGCAGATCTGAAAGCTGTTGTGATAGCATGGAAATATTTTAAAGGTGAGAATTTTCTCATATCCTTCTACTGATATAACAGGAAGCATTCCGATACATCATCTATTGCTTCACAATAAAAATGTAACACATTTGAGGCAGCACATATCTTAGTAGCTTCTATTTTCGGGGAATATAATAGAGCGATGATCCTCTTAGATAGTTAATTTCATACAACATAAAAACGATTACACTCACAACAACAACAAGAATCTATAGAGATGAAATAATGAGGAACGATGCAGTGAATTACAGGCATTATATTAATAGTGTTGACATTATTGGTGGTAATACTGTAACATGTAATTTGAAACATCATGCTCTAGTTTATTGTGACAGAGAAGTCTAATAAAAGCAAATCAGCTCTCACTGGACATGAAAGTATTTTTCATTTCCCAAAAGAGCGCTTCAATCCCTCAAATCTTCTCTTTAAGGGTGGAGCAAAATTGTTATTAGGAAAGCCAGCCAAAACAGTGTTGACAGCTGAGGAAATGTTAGGGGGCTGGGAGTCAGAGATATTTCATAGGATTCTGAGGTTTTTTTACATTTGGTTTCAGTCCAGATCGAACACAAAATTCTCCCTTCCCCTCAGAAGAACAAGATGCCCACATCAACTCTAGTTCCATATGTGCACAGACAGGTTGGGCTGAGAATTTGTGCCCCAGTTGTATCAACTCCACAGAGGTCTGATGCCATCTCTTAAAACTGTCTGTCTTTCACCCAGGGAACCTGAAGTCCAGGATAGAGAACTAAACAGCTCAAAAGAAGCAGGGCCTCTTTTTCTTGTACATCTACTTTCAGCCTAAGCCATAAAACAGAGAAAGCAGCATGGACAGCAATGACAAACAAGGATATTTGTCTGCGATCTCAGAGGATTTTGAAGTGGTTTGTAGAAAAAGGTCAGCCCCTAGTGATACTGATTTTACATCCCTACTGTGGGAATTCCACCTAAGAGGTTAAAATCATTAACCATGAAATTAATATTAAACTTGACACCCCTAAATACACTAACGAGCTAAAAAGGAGTAGATGCAAAACATATATGGCTATAATACTTGACTCTCTACCTAAATCATGTTAAACATCACCCCTGAGAGGGAACAGCTAAGACTGGGGTATAAAGGGTATTGAGGAAGATACCCTGGTAGGAGGAGGACAGAGGGAAGAGAAGGAATTTAAGACCCTGAAGGTGCAGTCAATGGGCTGTGCTCCTTCTCCTCCACCCAAGACAGGGACACCTTCTTTGTAAGCAATTGTGGTTTTGGGGTTTCAGACTTTTGGTGAGAACACCTAGAGCAGTATTTTGCTAGCATTATAGTTATAATCATACTCATATATTATAGCTATTCCAGTAAGTGCATTTATTGGCTCAAATCCTGACCTCTTTATATCTGCCACAAATATGGCCTTAATTACTCTACAAACTGAGCTGGAAACCACCTACCCCCCCTTTCCAGGGGGTTCCACAGATCATTTGGTGACTGAGCTAAGTGGGCTCAGCAACTTTGAGGATGATTTGGTGACTCTGAGCTAAGCAGTGAGATGCTGATCCCCAAGCTCAGGAACTTTGAAATTTGATCTTTGGCTTTTAAGGCACAGCCACTTTGCACCTCTCTGGTGTACTTCATTCTAAACACAAACCATTTTCCTAAATAGAATATTTTCTAGGCGTGTGTCCCTAGCCATTCTTGGAAGGTGATGGATGCCTTTAAGCAAGCAGCCACAGGATCCTCATCAGATGTTCCTTCAGTAATTCCCTCAGAAGTATGGTTCTACTCTTCTGTCACACTAAAACAGTATCAATGTTAAATTAAGGAATGAAGTGAACTTACAAGGACCAAACTTGTCACCACTTAGGATTCCTTATGGAGTGTACTCTAAGTTCAAATAGCTGTCCTTTAGGGAACAATAAGAATTACAATAATCATGTGATTTTGGTGTTGGTTTTGGTTTTTTTTAAAGTAATTTTTTCACAGAAGATGGCTGGTAGGAAAAAATTGCTGCACTAACTAGAACACACACAGGTTGAAAAAAGGAAAAAAAGTACATCTGGAAAAAGAAGACAAAGTTAGAAGCCAATACAGCATGGTCTGATGGGCTTCCTTTGTCAAGCACATTCTCTTGTCTTTTTCAGCTAAAAAGAAAATTAGTTTTATTTCTTACAGAAAGAACAGAGAAGAGTCTATAGTCATTCATTAGATACACACATAGAATAAACTGATCTTGTACATAATATCATTTCAGATTTTAAATACACAGAAGCATAGTTAAATCAATATTCTCAAAGGAGAGAAAACGCTCTAATAGCTGGCTTTAATAATCATAATTTTGCACCCCGCTGTGTTTTGAACACAGGAATGAATTCGCCATGGCAAAGCCAAGTCCTCACAGGAAGAAGGTAGGCGCTGGTGTATCATAGTCTTTTGTCAGCTGTGGAAACTAAGGCTGAGGAATTACTGGTAGATATTTACAAAGGAAGGAGGCACTTAAAATACAACAATGCCCCCACCTTTTGGTCTACTCTTACAAAAATAAATGCCTAACTCATTTCTGAAACAGCATTTCAGAAAATAAAATCATTTAATCACCCAATTTCTATAAGAATGTTTGAATTCTGAAAGATACAGGGAGTCATTTAGAAGGTAAAAGTTTCCTTGGCTGTCTAGTACTTCTAGGAATGCTATCTGCTTCCCTATGCTTACGTTTAAATGTATACCTAACTGAGAGTGGGCTTCTGAAAACATTACTTTTTCTCTCTATCATCTGCACTGTGAGACACATTGTAGAGGTAGCCCTGGCTCTCCAAAGTTTAGCTCTCAGCTGGAGATCACTGCTGCTCCTGTTGGTCAGGCTCTCCAGTGCTAATGCAAAGATATATGTACAGTCTAAGAGCCGAATTCCTTTTTCTCCCCAAAAATTCTTGTCTTCTTGACTCTAAAGACATCTTTGGTGAGTAAACAGCTAAAAGAGACAAACACATCCACTCCACACTGAGCCACACTGAGCCAGCTGTTTGCAGTACTTAAGGTTTGAAATAAAAGACAAGAAGGAAGAGGTCTTGCTCAAGGTTAAAGAGCAATTCAGTATAACAGTCAAGACTATAACAGGAGACTGTAATTCTCAGGTGATAATCCTTACACCAGTGCTCCACACCTCTCAAACATCTGTAGTAGCAGAGCAGCAATTGCTGTACTAGCAGTGACTTGCCCAGTACTGATAAGGAATCAGCACTTTTCAATATCCTCATTGCAATACCTACATGACATATGAGCACTCCTTGCTCCCTAAATATTTTGTGAGGGCCCACACCCTGTGTGAGCAGCAACCAAATCCTGGACGTCTGTGGTTACCTAACAAGAACATGTCAGAAATTTCTGTCTTTGCTGAAAGAGCTCTTCTCAGGAAAATCAAAAGGAGCACTTGTCTGGGCAAGATGCCATATTCCTAGGCACACAGCAAAGGTCTTACTATGCACCTCTTTTGATTAACCAACAAATTCCCTCCTGGAACTACCTGAAGTAGGAGTGCTGCCTCTGAACTGAAACTGAATTTATCTCCCTTTCATTTTCTGTCACTTATCTCTATTTGAATTATGCATTCCAGTCTGGAACTGCACTCTCAGAGGCTAATCTCCTACTGGTTTCTTTGCTAGGCAGCTCAGACTCTATCTCCAGTTTTAATAACTATCAGCGTGTGACATTTGTGGATCAGGATGATTTAACGATAATGACACTAGAGCAGGTAGATCCAAACAACAATTCCAGGATGGAAACAGCATTACCAGAAAAGTTATCTGAAACTTTCTATAAAGCCACCAATAACTAGAATGATATTAGTCAGAAAGGCTGAAAAGATTCTAGGACTGAGGATCTTTGCTACATGCCACAATGTAAAAAAACCTGCACTGTCTTCCAGAGAGAAGCATATTAGCAAGAACCAGTTACATCTAGGAAGATTTTTACTGTAACACAGAAAATCAAACTCTTTTTTTTTTTTTTTTCTTGCCCTGACCTTAACCCTGTGTTCTGTCAGACACCAGAGCTGCACTTCTGCAATGCAGTTTGCTCAAGAGAATATCGTGTTACAATACACAGGATCCCAGCGCTCTTTCTAGCTTTGGTACCAGTGTAGCATCCTTTGTCTCTGGTTTCTCCAGTACAGCCCTCTGTATTATTAAAAGTTAAGCAGAGGGATGTTACCACACACAGAATTTTTTAAGCATCATGGAGGCACAACACCAGAAAAATAGTAGGAAGTCACTCGTAGCTGCATCCGTACAGTAATCACTTGGCTCTCTAGAGTTTGTTCCTGTGCTTGGCAAGTTGTTCCCAGCCAGGTAGCAGTAAGAGACACACACAAGCAATTGTCTTCACCCAACTCCCCTTTCCAAAGTACCAGAACCATGGCTGAGGTTTTAAGGGCAACATCCATTGCAAACACTGACATTGGCATGATCCTGCTGAGACTCAGCACATGCTGAAATTACAAGGACACACTGACCAGTTCTTAATTTAGGCATAAATACCAGTGACATTACAATGAGATAATAATTTGTGTTGCTCAATAATTAACCCCAGCTCTCTGGGTTCATGGGATCTTGGAGAAGATATCTCTCTCTCCAGATAGGGGCATTTGGAGAATTAGATGTGCGTTGGGGGTCAGCTGTGCCAAAACATGGGGGAGCCACGAGGGATATCTTAGGGGAATATCTGTCCTGTGCAGTAAAAACCAAATAATTAATTTAGCTACATGAGAAGAATTTGGTGTTTGCAAGTGAGCAGTAACAGACATGAATAAGCAGTATAATCACATTTTCAAGAGGACCGAATTACCAGTCATAAAACATAACCTCTAAAATTTCTATCTTGTAAGTCCAGTTTGATCCTGCATATATTTGATTTTGTGATCCTTAATAGTGCAGACAAGTTTTCAATACATCCTAAAACTATATATGTATTACCTGGCTTTACAGCTGAAATTGTTTGAGATGGTCTGGTGCCTGGTAGTAAATGAAAGTAGCAAATGTTCTGTAATCTCTGCAGCAGTGAAAGATCTTACGGAAGGAACCTGCTGCTATGTCATGGACATTTGCAATAATCACATTTAGGAAGGGAATGTGACACTACTTGTTCAATGTGATTGAGCTATTGCAGAGACTAGCACTAGCTAATTTATCACTGGGATTGCTGAAGGGGAAGAATCCTTCCCAGACAGATTTATAGGCATAGCTGGAATAAGCCTGAGAACTTTTTGTGCTTTCCCTGTGCGTGAACAGAAAGGAGTCAATTGTGAGGCTGGCCCTTGCATTGGTGATCAGCAGTGGGCTAGCAGCAAAACACTATTCTGCTGGAGCTTGAAAGTCCACCCTAACCTTGAATAAATAGACCCCTTGCATGAATTTCCTCTGCAAAAGCCAAAATCAGGGTGGAAAAGTCATAACAAGTATGGTGACAGCTAGACTAATCTATTCAGTATTTCAAATATTTCCAAATTCACAGCTATTTATAAAGATCTGGATTTTTCTGTTCTCCTTAAGCAATATGAAAAGAAATATGTGGATTGTCAGCTTCCTGTCATTAATGTAGATGAGATCTTTTGTTATCAATAATTAGCTGTGATAAGTATGTTCCAAAGAAATTTTCCAAATTCTTAAGGCCCTGATCCTGTAAAGCTGTATTCACATGCATATTTGTAAGCTCACAATTAGTGCTTCTGCATGTAGCAGGAACACAGATAATCCAATTTCCATCACATGTGTACAGGGTAAATACACTTCTTATTCTCAGATGTCTGGAATTCAGGTAGGTACAGGTTTTGCACTGCAAAAACTGAACGTGCTTTCACCAACATCGTAATAACAAACCCAGGAAAGCACTGTATCAAAGAGGAAAAGAGAAAGAATCCTTTATAGGCAAGATAAACACCCAAGCAACAAGAGTCTGACATAAGTTCCTATCTTTGCTCAGCAAGCTGTGTAGAAACCTACAGCTTTCAAGCAGGCTAAACTGGATGGAACTTGTTTCAGTATCTTACAAGTCAGAAAGAAGTTCTCCCGTTGAATTTAGTGGACAGCAGATTGAACTTAACAGTTAGCTGACTAATTATGCCATACTCAGGGAGATTCCTTGTACAGCTGAGTCACTGTCAAAACAATCTGCCAAAACTAGTAAGTATTGATAGAGATGCAAAGGTGAGACTGAATGCCAAAACTTTCCAATTAGGGTTTTGACAGAAATGCCTTTATCATGATCCTAGAAAGACAATTCTCCTGAGTCCAGCCACACAGACAGGTTCTCAGCCTCTCAGTCACCCTCCTCCTTGACTGTTGCAGCATTCATGGACTTCCTCTGAACTTCCCTCTTGGCAGTTCTACTTTCAGACCACAGCATTTTTCACTTATTTCTTAGATCAAAATTTACCATGACATCCCAAACTGCAACATTTATCTTTCCAGATGCTTACTACTGCTTTAAAAATCTGTACAGATTTTGATTAAGGAAATAAAATGACTGATTTTCAAGAAGTATGACAGTATTTTCTTGAAAAGGCTGACCCTGCCTTGAGGCAGAGTAAATGTAATTTCTTGATTAAACAGCAGCACAAGTATCTCAGGGTTTATATTCTCTTGCTGGATTTTAAGTAGACTATCGACCTGGAGAAGGGGGGTCTCTAGTCTGTTGCTTCTGATTTCTTTCCCTTCCTTAGCTCCTCACTTTCTAACATGCAAGAAGTTTGTGCCACTCTCCAAGTGAGGATTGTGAACATCAGTTTGCTTGTGAAGGTTCCCAGTAAAAATGCTAAAACATATCTTTACCTAAAGACCAATTCCACCTCAGGAAAGCAGACAAGCATGTGCCTGTCCCAAAAGACTTCAGTATATGCTTCAGTGACTTTCTTACACTGAAGTTGGAAGGATATAATCTAGAAAAATTCTCCTGCCCATATCCAAGTCACTTGTGCAGCTGGCAAAAGATTTTTTATTTTTATTTCAGCATGCATTCCAGTCCATAGAAGGTTAAGCTGCATCCTGTTTGAAGAATTCTTCCTTTTCCTCCAAAGAAACACGGACTTCCTCTATTCAGGCACACTCACACACTGATACAACCACTCAAATAGAAAGACATAATTCAAGTTACCGATCTAAATCAGATGAAGAAGGTTTTCCTAATCCCACGTGAATCAATCCCATCATCAGATACCAGAAATGGGGGTGAGGGGGGCAGGAGGCCATGCTCCTTGATTTCAGTCACAGACTTCTCTCTGGGTACGAGTGGATTATTTTGCACCAGAGTTAACTGTAGTGGAAGATACCACACAGGAATGAAATCCATCGATATGCAAGAAGTGAACACATGGGAAGAGTTTGTATTCTAGGTCCGTAACCCTACTCCAGCAAAAGACAACTATTTTAAGGATGATCCATTCTCTGGGAGGAAGAGGAGTTCTATCTGTTTTTCAATGCACGTACAAGGATAATGATTTAATGGAGCATTCTATTCGGTTTCTATATAAAATAACTAACATAGGAAAGCACATCTCCCCAAGAATAATCTGTGAAATTTATTTAAAATGCATTTGAGAATGGTTGCAATCATGTTTCTGAGCCTCCTACTGGTGGCAGCTATCAGGATGAAATAGCATCAGTGACATGAACAGCATGACAGCATTATGTAAGAGATTATGAAGCAGTTTCAAAACTGCTTTGATACAGCATTAACAATCAGCGGGGAAAACTTTGTTTAATATTTCAACAACATGTTTAAAAGTTAAACACTTTCATTCCTCTGATGGTGCAAAAGTCTGAGCAGCACAGAGGCAGAAAAAGAAAAGGGAGATGTTTTGAGTCTTTTCCCTACAATGTAAGATTATCACAGCAACCTTGTCAAAAAAATCCTTGTGTTCCAACAAGATGTCCAGAACCAGCAGGATACCTGACTTGCAGCCATTTCCAACGCATTCTCTTATGAGCACATGTTGCTTGTCCTTTCATTCTCATGACTTCAAAATGGCATTTTGTGTGTAGGCAAAGTAAAGCAATTCTGTAGTGCCCAAATGCGGACAAAGAATCCATTTCTAGGCTCTAACATGATCAGCCTGAAGGAAAGCAGAAAGACTATGATTCCTTTTAAAGATGCTCTTTCTCCACAGACTGTACACTGTTGGTACAGGGCAAATATATAATTAACTTATGATGTTACAAACTCCTCCAAATACCCACAGCATTTCTTTTAACTCAAGACATGCTTCCCATCTCCAACCATCCCTTCTGTTTCCCAAGCGTTCTGTATTTTCAAGATGAAAGCACAGAAACACTCTGAAAATGCAGTCTTCTAGAGACATTCAGACTTCTAGACATTGCTCTAGAGGAGCAATGAAGCTCAAACGGAAGCTACAAGTCATGGCAACGCTCTATGATGTTTCCTACGAATGCCAGATACAATAACAGCTTATTCTGGCCTTAGCATCTATGGCATCATCCAATGTACAAGAGATGATGAAGAGTACCCCCATGATATCTTTTAATGAATGGACTTCTTTCCCCATTGTGTCTTCAAGACTGATCCTCTCATTTTAGGGTCAATACATATTCTCCCTTTATTTTAGTCATATGAAAACCAGTATTGATTTCAAAATTGTTTCAAGTATTTTAAATCATCCTGATAAATTCTGTCACATCTTAAACCATTAGAGTTGGCTTCCTATCCAGTATTTCATAACAAAATGAGAGTAGCATACAGATTAACAAATTTTCTGCTATTCTGTGTGAGTAATAATAAACCAATGAACTCACTCCATCTGTAAAGGAAATTGTACCACTCTCAGGATACATAATATCATCTTGAGATTCAAAGAATTTTCCATGTCCGTTCAGAAAAAATAATATAACTGAAAAACTATTTCTCCCTGGCAAAAAAAAAAAAAAA
>VZTU01021204.1:675411-688985 GCA_013400835.1 Zapornia atra
GAAATGCGCAGAATTTGTTTGATTGAAATTGCCACTGGAGTTGCAAAAAATAGAGCACAGAACTACCTGCTTCAGAAAAGGTCACAGGTCTGAGTCTAGATCCTGGTGGGGATTAGGGAACACCACTGCAAATACTTGCCTGTCATTTGATTATGGAAAAGCAGCTCCATCTTTTCAAATATATTTGTCATACTTTATTCTTGCTCTCTATTAATCAAAATCATCATCACATTGTTGAGCAATTAACTAACTTCAGATAATTTGGGTAATTACCATTATATTATTTAGGTATTCTTACTACAAGGAGATATGTGAATAGTCAATTTCCTGCTGAATGTTTAATACATTTCTAATAGGTAGTTTATGCAGTTTTTGATGGCACACTAAATCATCCAGTATTCAACTGTGGCACTAAGATTGATTCGGCTTTGCAGTGGGAGTAGAGCAACTGAATACACACGAGAGCATCACTAAAAGCTGAAAAATATGCAAGTTAAGATATAATGCTTTGGTACTATACCTTAAAAGAATATGGACTCTTTTCCTATAAAACTTAGATCTAGTAGAGCACAGAAACTTGCTGGATCAAGATATTGATGCATGTCAGGATTCTGAAGTGCTTTTGTTATGTTAAGCAGAACTGACTCCATTACTGAACCCCCGGGGAACATTGCTTGTGTGACCAGCCACCAACTGGATTTAATTACGTCCACAACTCCTCGGGCCTGGCTATCCAGATAGTTTTTACCCAGCAAAGCATAAGCACATCCAAGCCTAAGCAACCAGTTTCTCCAGGACAATGATGTGGGAAATGGTGTCAAAGGTTTTACTAATGTCTAGGGAGACAAAAACTCCAGCCTTTCCTTGATCCTCTAAGTGGGTCACATTGTCATAGAAGGTGATCAGGTTAGTCAGTCAGGACTTTCCTTTCATAAACCCATGCTGCCAGGACCTGATCAACTGGATGTCCTGTATGTGGCATGTGATAGCATTCAAGATGATCTGCTCCATAATCTTACCCAGCACTGAGATCAGACTGACAGGCCTTCTTTTAGATGGGCAATACCCTGGCTGGTCTTCAGTCAGCTGTGACCCACCCTCCAGCCAGGACTGCTGATGAATAACAGTAAGAGGTTTGGTGATCACTTCACCAGCTCTGTCAGTACTCTTGGTCATATCTCATCTGGTCCCTACACTTACGTGTATCTAAGTGAAGTAGTAGGTTTACTGGGTGTTCATTCTTTTATCCATCCCTGTTTTTCAGCTCAGGGGCTGAATACTCAGAGAACAATTATGGGATAATAGGCTGCTGTCAACCAGACAGATTTGAGTGTTTTCCATCTCTCTCATTGCCTTGCTGTGCAGAGATTTTGCTTCTTTCCACCACCAGTGTCTGTCTGCCTATAGCTTGGCTTTCTCCCTATGCAATATCCCAAACAAACAGAAGCCACTTAGCTACAAACGTCCAACTTGCATTTCTGTCTTTCCATCCTCATCACATTAGAAGCTCTGCGCTCCAGTGGTTTCCAATGACCACTTTTGTTTGCCCATAGCTCTCTCCACATCCTATGAAGAAAGCCAAGCCTTTACTCACAATTAAGGATTTCCTTATGCAGCAATGCACTGTGCTTATCACAATGTTTATTTGCTGCAGATAAACACGACTATCTACTTTAGAAAGGGCCGTATCCTGACAGATATTTAGATATCAAACAATTGCATATTTATTTGGGGCCTGAATATCTTAAAAAAAACCAAACAACCTGCCCTTAACTACTAGGGCACAGATATTAAACTACACAGCTAGCACTCCTACTGATTTCACTAGGAGTTCTGTACAGTAAAGCCTTCCCTCCTCTACTGGCACATTTTGTATTTCTCTCCTAGGGAGCTCAATTGAAAACGTCAGTCATCCCCTGCTACAGAGAAACTTTGACACTCTAGGTTTAGAGAATGCACAGAGAGAGTCTGTAATTATTTATTCATTTATGTTTCTTTTATTTTTAATCCTTTGATTTCCGAGCATCACCAGCTAGATTTCCTGGCACAATAATTATAAATACTTCATGATAGTGTATGGATGTAAAAATTCTATTTGAAGTTTTGATGAGAGTCTGTGATGAAATGTTAGTGCATTGTTTTTACTTATCTGGGGACTTCAATGCCACAGTAATTTCTAGAGGGTAAAACTTCAGCATTTACACATTATTTCTCACTTTCTTCAGTGCTTATCATTCACTTTCTCAACTTGGAGTGCCACCTCCTAGCAGAAAATACCACTGATGGTTTTAATGTGGCATATGCACTTAAAAGCTAGAAGTAGATTCAGCATACAGCAATTAACTCTACACTATAAATCCTTTAATTCAAAGATGGAAGAGATTCGGGTTTTAGTCACGAGTCCACTTATACAGCTGAGAAATAAATCACTTAACATAGAGCAAGATCATGCTTAGTAGATATATCCCAGGAAGAAAGCAGCAAAGATCAGATGACCAAGGACAGAATGGTCAGAAACTGAGCCAACTCAGTCCCTACTGGTCTGCACACTAGTAGCTGAACCAGAAAGCGAGGTGACTTGCTATAAACCAGGAAATCCATTTACTGACATACACACAGTTGCCCATTTTCTTTCAGAAACAGCCTTTTGATAAGATGCTCTTAAAGCCCTAAGATGAACTGGAAACTTCAAATGCAGCCCTTATGTAACTTTTCTTACCCATACCATACTGAAAAGTCAAAATGAAACCCCTATGTGCCTTTTCTTTCCCAAACCATATTAGCACCCATTCATCAGGCCGCTAAGCAATCGTTGCAGCCCATACAAGCAAATGGCTTGAAGTAGGTAATCTGAAGTATCAGGAAAATGGGCTTCTGAAGTAGTAATATCAAAAGCATTGGCAGCAACTAACTGTAGTAGAAGGAAATGTTATCTTAAATAAGCACAATGATGACAGGGAGTTCAGGAAAAGGAAAAAAAAATCCTCCTCAATTTTATTTCAGCTCCTCAAACATCATATCAGCAATTCTGAGGCAGAGACTAAAGTGTATCTGTAACTAGCTTTATCTTTCTTCCTACAGTTATAGCTTTTATTACAATTGTCACCTAAGCTTAGAAGTTCATATTTACATTTTACTCAGTGCCTGTGATTTGTTTACAGTGCTGGCATTTTCAATCCAAGTTCCATAAAATATGAAGACAGAAAGAGATAGCATACATCCAAGTACAGAAACTTTCAAGCAGTCTGTGTAAGCTCCACAAAAAGGCTACTAAAGTTGCCAGAGTTCAAGTGCTCACAGGAAAAAAGATGACAAGAAACAGCCTTGCTCATCTCATGAATTAGTATCTCTGTCTGCTTGTTCCCTGAACTGATCCACCTCAAATGTACTTTTTAGATTTAACTCAAGAAAACATATCTGTCATTTTTAAACTACAATAATAAAAACAGCTCTTCCTTTGAAGTCTTCATTAACATGCATTATATCCATTTCCAGCACAGTAGCAGTACTGACATTTTTAGATTTTCATGATTATGAATGTCAAGCTCAGAAAGAAGTAAAATACACAATGAATTGATTCCTTTTGAAAACATTCTTTAAAAATAAAAGAGAAATTTTGATGAGAATGGCATTAAAACAGCCAAATCTTGATCGGACTAAGAAGTATTACGCAGAATGGAAGAGGGAGAGCCATATAAAAACCCCTTTAAAATCATACAGCCCATTGCAATACAGGCTATAGCTGCTGAATTTCTCATGTGATGATTGCTTTCTGGGTCAGGAAAACTACACATTCAAATCCCACATGCATAAAGGATGGAAAAAAGCAGAGGTACTTTTCATTAAAGTACTTGATTCATTGGACCTTTACATAATTCACTGCACTGAAAATGCAGAAGATATCCAGAGAAGTGTCATTCAAGACATTTACCATTGCCCCATTTGTAAAAAGGCTCTTAAACAGGATTATGTAAATTATGTGAATATGCACAGACACTTATGTATGGACACAAACCTCTGTCATTTCTGAGGCACACATACACTTTAACATTTTTTATTTCACAGGCACAAAAACACTACTGCCAAGTTTTCAAGTCATCACCACTGCAAATCAACTTTTTCCATTTCATCATTAATAAAAAAATAGAAATGGTGAGTACATGCTACTTTCTTCCCTTTTAAAAACACCTTTTACTTGATGCATTATATTTTGATATATCCTAGTCAAATTAAACAGAGGCTGGCAACTACATATGGCAATCTGATTAACGACATGATTTGATTTATGTGCTTCATTTTAGTACATTGGGTTATTCTGATTTTTTAAATATATTCCTACAGATGTGAATGAACACCACATTAAATCCTACCTCAGACAAAAATCTCCCGTTGAGATTGAAATGAATGAACACTTTCATTTAATGGGGATTGCATAATAAATTTGGTTTAGATTTAGGTTGGGGTTTCTTTTTAAGGCAGTCCCAGTGCCATCCAAGGGAATTTTCAGAAAAGTCAAGATTAGCAAATAAACAGACATTTTAAAGACTCTAAATGTCTGTTAAAGTGCACATCTAAGCACACAAAACTTACAAAGGATCAAGACTTTTTCAGATTTGGCAGTTCTCTGGCGCTACACCAGTCTGCACCACAGCCCGCTGACATAAGCTTCCCACAGCTGAGGTTTTGCTGCAAGGCCCTGGTGCATTTTTTACATTTGCATGAAATGCAGAACCAAATCTCTAATGTGTCTGCATGCCAGACAAAAGTATGATTCCAAATAATTCTAGATCAACTATCAAAGGCATGGAGGCAGAACAATAGTCTCTCTGTGTTTCTTTCTCCTTACAGCAGGTACTAATAATGCAAGAAGAAACTACACGATCCAGCATCCCTCTTCATTCCTCAACCATTTTCAGCAACTGCTTATACTACACACATAGGCACCTGTTCAGATTGAATGAAATGCTTCTTTATACCATTGATTGGAATCAATCCAATTGAGGATCAATCAATTACTAGCCATACCATGGGGTAATGCAACTCTTTTTGCCATGAGATCCTCTTCAGAATTTTTTTTTAATGTATGTTATTTTTAAGAAGTCTGCAAAACTAAATGAGAAGAAAGTATTTTTCTAATCCTTAAAGTAGCTCAAACTGCAAAAAATAGCTCAAACCTGGGAGGTTTCTGCTGGCTCTAGTACTGCTCCTTCTCATGTCAAACAATGAACAGAATTAGGCCTGAAAATCCAGCTCACAAACAACTACTTGATTCATCCCATTATAACAGTTTCAGAAATAATATGAGAAAGATGGCTTATTTCGTAGTCTCAACTTTTCTGAAAATTCCCTTAGATGGCACTTGGACTGCCTTAAAAAAAACATGAGCACATCAAAATTTTTGTTGGAATTCTGAAAATTTTCAACAAGCTGCTATAACCAGGGGGTAGAGGGAGAAAACAGACCGAAATATAACTACGTAATTCACTTTATTTTTTCAATAAGTATTTGTTTTGGTCAAATGCAGATATTTCTATTTTAAAGAACATATTGTCACAGTATCTTTGTATTATCCCTGCAGAAGCTTTTTGTCATCTCTCTTTCTTGTAGTTTTAGGCAATGTTTAGGCCTATCTGACACTAAAAACAATTCAATTCATTAAGCTTAATTATAAGGGATTGGAGACAGGGATTAGTTTACTGCTTAAGTGTACACAGTAATTATTACTGATGTAAAGAAGGATATTTAATTGCTAAGAGGCTCCTATTGCATTACTGCTGGTAGCACTGGCACCAGATTACCAAAACTGTGTCTTCAGGGCTCATCAGCATTATACAGATACTGTATTTTTTGGTTTCTTTTTTTTCTTTTCATTCTGTTGCCACTTTTTTTTTTTTTTTTTAAACTTTACACTGCTTTGTGGACCAACAGAGAAAATGAAGGGAGCAGGTCTTTTTTCCTCATTTCATTGGGGAAAATTAGCAAACACCACTAAGATGCGAGCAAGTCTCAAAACACAGCAGTTTGTCTCAGGACTTCAAACTCCAGCAAGCCCAAAGAATCAACTCATAAAGCTGCTTTCAGAGACAAATTTCAAACTGACTTGCATTTCTTCATTCTTGATGAGGAAACACAGAATCTGTAGTTTAAAGTCTGAAGTGAAGACTTGATGGGTAGTTTCCCATTCTCCACACTACCGAGATTGTTTTAGCCGAGAGCCAGGCTGCATTTTCTATCCCTTGTGGTCTTCACATCAACTCTGGATGCTTCTGCCTAATTCTACTAGAGTTGATCAGTCTGGTGTAGGAAATACTGGCAAGAAAGTCTCCAAACTAGGAAGTCATACTGCCTCATCCCAGTG
Organism: Zapornia atra; assembly: GCA_013400835.1. NCBI lineage: Eukaryota > Metazoa > Chordata > Aves > Gruiformes > Rallidae > Zapornia > Zapornia atra. The sequence continues at coordinate 681,770 of VZTU01021204.1, forward strand.
ATCTCGAGGCCACGTGATACTGAAGCAATCCTGTTTTGAGGAAGGAGTTGGGTTTGCTGAAATGCCACTGAAAACCATCAGGAAAACCGTCCCTCTCTCCTTTTAACTTCTCAAATTGAATCTGATCTCTCTTTCCCCATTCATTTCCCACGGTCAAGAAAAATCTTTGGTGCTGCTATTTTGCCTTTTTTCAGTACTTTCCCCTCAAAAAACCTCAACATGCTAGGTAGTAAAAGCAATACAATCATTTGAATTCCTATTATTTTGGACTGACTGGTAAAAGTTTTGATCTCTTACTGACTGGATGTAGCTGGTTTTATTCAAGTCTCAAGAGACATCTTGTATCAGGAGAGACAACTGAAAATAATTACAGCTGCTGAAAGTAACACCTGCAACATCTCAGAAAGACCAAAGTTTTGGACTGTTGAGCAAGCAAGAGGTTACTGTTATATTTTGCAGTGGGGATCACCTGTCAGGAATCTAAAATTCACTTTCATTCAAAAAAATATTTCCTTTCCTGTGGTGTAACAGAAAGTAGCAACTCAAAATCCTTCCATACCCTAGAATTTCCAAAGTGTTTATAACAATACCACTTGACATCGTCTTTTTTTTTTTTAAATAGAGTGGTGTAATACCTGTCCGTTTCAAAGGGCATACCAGAACAGAATTTGACATGCCCTATTCTATCTTGTCTAATTTTAAGTAAAGTTGGCGGACTCTGCTCCACTTTGTACCTAGTAGATACAATATCCTGTCATGCTCGAGAAAGTAGGACTGGTTTTATACACTCTCACTTAAAAAAGAAAACTCTATTGATCCCAAAACCAGCTGTGTATGTTAATATTCTAATACAAACCTGAAAGTGCCTCACTGCTATATAATCTCAAGGGAACAGACACACAGAATTAGGGGTGAGTCTATTAGTAGGATATGTCCTCATGACAGGTAATGCTGCAGATCACTGTTCCTGTAATATATTACAGAAACAGTTGAAAAACAAGAACGGTACTTTAACTCAACTGTTCATCATAAACTCCTTTGGTTGGTAACCAACTGTCTGAAATGTACTATACCAAATAACGGTAAGCCATTTTACAGGCAAAATACTATACAGCTCTTACAGATAGCTTTCCCTGTGAATAAGTTACTTAGTTTCTTCATTTAAAAAAAAAAATCCAAAAATGGAAAAGGAAAATAACTTGCAACCAAATAGTTTTTAATATTTATGAAACATTGAAAAAAGTATTTTTAATACAGATTACATAAAAAGTTTAATGCTAAATCAATCTTGGTTTCATTAAGATTTTTTAACTGCTTTTGAAAGTTTTGTACTGTAGGGAATATTATTACATGGGAAAAAAATTCCTGTTTAATGCAAACAACTAAGATCTATCTAAATTTTTTCCTTCATTTTATTTCTATCAGCTTAGCTCTCTAGTGATCTCAGAATAGATGTTGCCTCTTTTGTGGGAGAACAAATGCTACAGTCCATTTCATTCAGAAGCAGAAGACCTAAGGGAAAAGGCCCAAACATCAGGAGACTTGGTCTCATTTCCCTTTCCCTGGGGCTGAGCACTTGTGTATATTACCCGTTTTTTTCACTGCAGATTCATCATGCAGCTTCTCAGGAGCCCACAAAATGGCCCACACAATGCCTCTGCCAGAAACAAGAGACCGGTCTATTCTTACGGCAGAGCTGAAATGGAAACCCAGACCACCTGTTTCTGCTTCTGATATCAGGGACATTTCTTGTAGAGGCAGTAACTGCTTTGAGGATCCTACAACTATCTTCTTCCCTTCAAAACTAGCTGTAGATTGCTATGACACCATGTTGGCTTTGGCAGGGGCCATCAGCATGATCTTTCCGAAATCTAGAATAAGCAAGGATAACAATGCAAAAGATGTGGCAATTCTTACTCTGTCTGGCCAGATGCAGCTCTTCCTCTCTGCACTTTTCACTAAACTTGAACCAGTGTCAAACTTAAGTGCCTATGAAAATTATGTGTCTTTGGCAGGTGTGTTATTTTTCTTTAGTCTTCTGGAAATTAAGCAGATGTTTTTTTATTTAGCCTAAATAAAGATATGCTAAATCAGCAACAAAAATATTACTCCAGTGCAAAGAAAACTAATAGTTTATAAAATGGCTTCTTAGAAATAACTAAAAATAATTTTAAAAAGAAAAAACTAAGATTTTACACAGCAGATTCCTTTTTTCTATGTTTTATGGGAAACTAAACAAGCCAGTAAAGCTCAAGACGAAGCAGAAATCACACTTGTGTGTTGCAGGGAGTTTCTCACAAAGCCTAGGAACCAGTATGTGTGCAGCATTTCCAGTATGTGCCAGCACTCCTCAAGTGCTGCATTACAAAACTGTGGTTCTCCACATCTGTCATTTCTACCACAAACACTAGTAACAGAAGAAAACTATTAATAGACAAAAATTACACGTGAGAAGAGCAACATAAGTCTATTATTAATCTGCAATTCAAGCAAGGCCAAGCAATCTTGATTTTGATCATGGTGCCTATTTCCTTCTGTGGACTATATAACTAGCTTATCATTTTTAGGAAAGTTTTTTTGGGCAAACACACACACACACTCAGAGCAAAGCAGCTCCACCAGATCATCTCCTTTTATAGCCTTCTATGCTTACTCTAAATCAAGGCTTCAGTATGTTCTGACTTGTATCTTAAGGCAAACACTTAACAACATTGTTTTAAGAACTTCTTTAATCCAATGTGAATTTTACCTGTAATGCAATTCAGAAAGCGAACACAAAGATGCTTTACAGCTTCACATTGACACATACAGAAAATAGAATTTGCATCCTATTATATATTGCTTGTTGCACTATGCATTAATGGCAGAACCATGTGATTTCTGAGCATGTATTACCCATAAATGCACTAAAATTCAGGAAATTCAGCATCTGAGACTAGGAATCAAGAAGGGTGATCATAATTTCCTACACCTGATCTTTTTCAGGCTACCAGCCTTGGGCTGCACCTCCTAATTACCATGACACACCCATGACTTCCGTCAGACCCTTAGCAGCTACTTTATAGAGAGTTCATCCACATGAAAGTGAAGTTATACCGGTGCATAATTACTTTTCCTTTCAAAACAATGTGTGCCTTAGCCCTAGCTTCTGGCTAGTTTTTCAATCAGAGTTTTTTGCTATTGCAAAGCTTTCTCACCTTCCATAGGTGGATGAACGAAACAGATCCATTTAACTTATAAAATGGACAGTAAAATCACCGTATCAGTCACTACAGTGACCTGAAATTCCAGGGCTCACTTGGATTCCATGGCTGAAGACATCACACAAAGAAATAAAGAAGAAATACGAAATAAGGCATGTGGAGGGAAAATTTTTCCTAAAGGGGGAAGAAAATTTCAAGTGATTTGATAACCACTTTGCAAATTAACAAATTTTGCACAGGTCCTGGAGACTTGGAAATGTACTTGACTAATCTTCACTTGCCAATATTTATAGAGAAAGCATAAAGTATGTGCATAAAGTGAGCAGATTTTATATAAATGCACATACTTCGTAATAAAAATGCTCTCTTTGTCCCCTGCTTAAGAATAAAGGCGATAGCATCATCCAATCAAAGGAAGAAGCAAGAGCAGTTCAAGGGGAGAATTATTTTTATTGTAAATTTCCAGAGGGAATTAACCAATTTTCTGTATTATGATAGAATCAGCATATTGTAGATTGAACCTGTAGATAATGTCAAAGCAGAAGAGGCGCTTTCAGATTTGTGTGCCTGCTGAATCTCAAACACAAAAGGCTGCCGTACTTCTGTTTGCTCTGCGGTTTTCTCATCAGCGTGCACATTATTGGACCTGTGGTTGCAAGGAGTACTTCAGTCTGGCTGATGAGAGAAGTGAAAATACCCCTTGGACCACGTGTGATTCAGTACTTGGCAATGACTGCCCCTTCCATCAGTGCATGCGTGACGGTGAAAGAACAGGAAGGAAATGAGATCATGGCTATATTAAAAGGATTTTTTGAGCACGGGTACATGCCATGCTGTTTAAAATGTAAAAAAAGTCTTTTATTATTCTTGCTATCCTACAATCTAAACCTGAATATGATCACTTCATACAGAAAAGAAGTTGGCAGGGAACTGACATGAAAATAAGGACAATGCAGAATAGCAAGGAAAAGCAAAAGAGAGCTCATAGCCTTCAAATTCTGCTTTCCTATATTCAATTAGCATATACATTTTAACATGCCTCCTGCAATGTTCAGGAAAATGACACAGTGCCCTTCTAGATTTATTTTATTGAAATTGGTGGGTTCAGTGCTAGATATAATGAAAGAACCATTAAAGATGGTATTTTACTTTGAGTTTGAATGAGTTTTTAGAAGAGCAGGTGTGAATTAATGGGAAAAAGGATGGTACTGAGCTACTCAAATACCAAGCTATCACTTAAATCTAATATACAAGTAAATGTGTGAACACTGCAGAAATGGAAGTCTCCTAGTTTCCTACAAGAGCTCCTGTTCCCCTGGGTTCTTAGGGAGCAGATGCTGACCACTGGAGTTTCTAGTCTCAAGGGTACTAACTGGAACACATCCAGGTTTGTAGAGGTAGAAATAGTATGTTGCATTTTGCATCCAGGAGGTTTAAAATCAAGTAGCCCCAGGCCTGGGGTTAGGTATTGCCTCAAGACAGATGATACAGCCATCTAGAACCAATTTCACCTTTCATCTTCAACTCTGGTATGACATACATTAGGAACACTTTATTTAATCTTCATTGTGGAGTGGATCGGTAATAATGCCTGGAAATTTCAATCATTATACTCTTCTTCATTCAAAATGAAGCTGTGCTTTCAGCTCTTAGCTACTGTATGTTGCTGCTCCTTCATTTGATACCTGGACAACTGATACCATATTTCTCTTGCTTTCAAATAGATATTGCTGGAACAAGATCACATTGATCCATTTTTACTTTGAAGAAAGAGAATACATAAGCAAGTATGCTTATAAACAATAGTTCAGTTTTCAAGATCTCAGTCATCCTCCTTGCAGTTCTCTTCATTTCCCACTACTTCTGAAGATATAGACACGTAAATTAAAGATTCGGTCCAGTAGTGGTCATAACAGCACCAAAGCACAATATAAACACTGTACTCCTATTGAACATTTCTCTTTAGGTATCTGGGATTCATGTATGTCTCAACTCATAAGCACCATAGGATATCCATCATTCAGTATCCCATTCATCATCTGTGACAGTGCGTAGCTCCTTTCTAGAGCCACAGTGTTCTAGGACAGAAGCCTGGGTGAGCATTCTTTGTCTTTTCATGCGGTCATACTGGATTGCACATTGTTTGCAGCTTTTTAATAAGCTGCATGCAGACCACAGTGATTTTAACCTTTTTATTATTTCCCACTCTTTTAGACTTAATGCCACCTGTAGATTTTATCTGTAGTGATTTGATGAAAATGTCATGCAGAGCCAAGTACCAACCCACCCAAGTCCCTACCTGACATGCGTACAGTTACAATGATTCCAGATTTGCAATTTCATTACAGTTTATTTAATATGGACCCTATTGAGATTGCTTATTTCTGCTTCTTAAGTAAAATGTCACGCTATACTATCTCTTTACTACAGCTCTTCTGCAAAATGGATATGAGTACTTTTCTGCTTCAGAGATATGAGAATCTTTACTGAAGCACCTGGATACTGTGACATTAACAGTCAACAAAGAAATGCACCTATCTGTTTTTAAGCCAGGACCACTCAACTTTCTCACAGGAAAGCAAGAGTTGAAAAACGCTTGCTGCTTTAGCACAAGACTTCATTGTTGGGAAAACAGAGCAAAGAGACACGTATTTCTGAAAAGTCAGCCCCCAAAGGCTTCTGTGGGAAAAGAGTCCTGGAAAGAGAGAAGAACTGAAGGTATGGGTCACTGTTAAAAAAGCAGACAAGCACCTTGGTTTGTCAGAGGGAAGTAAGTGCAAATACTGAGGGAGGCATACTAAACAGGTGGAAGGATGAAACTTTAAAAAAAAAAAAAAAAAAGGTGTGAATGAAGCAGACCTGTACTTAGAAGCAGTGGAAAATTTTCAGTCTGGAAACAAAATTGTTCTTCCAAGTCCAGAATCCTGGAGTCATACTTTCCAGTATGCCCTAGCTTGCCCAACTGAGGAAAAATAAGCATCAGTTCCAATCCCTTGGTGCTATTGCCTGCTGAAACAAAGTCTTTCTACTGGAACCTTCAGAGAGAATCCTTAACAGAATGCACAGTCTAAAGCTGTATGGATGTGGTTTCAAACACGCTCAGCACCTCACAGCTCCCTTTGTTCTCAATAGGGAAGCTCTTCTCCATTGTTCTCAGCCAGAGCAGCTATGAGCACTTTCAAAAGCAGAGTCCATAATCTCAAAACCCCTTCAATTTGCAGGATCAAAAATAACTTTTGCAATGCATGGCTTTACGGCCAAAAGTAGAGTAATTTGCACCAATGCTAGGTAAATATTTTTCATTTTTTTATTTTAAGCCTTACTGACTCTCCTAAGTAATAATGATCTTTCTACCTATTGTAATGTGCAATTTTAGTACCCAGAAATAAATTACAATACATAAAAGAAGAAAGTACATAAAAAAAAATTAAAAATTTTTTTTCTGCAATGCAGTACATAAATTTGCAGAATTGCTTGAAGCATGGCAGTTGTTCACCATGAAAAGACAGGTGCTTTTCTAACATTTGAGGGAACTGTGCAGTGTCCCATTCCTGTAGTAAAGGCACACCAGAAGGTTCTTGCAGTCTCTCTGATCAGTAGGGTCATGAAGTCATGCAGCAGGCTGATTGGAAAACTGGAAAGGAAATGCCTGCCCTTCTGTGTTCCCATTAGTGCTCTGTCCACTAATAAAAAAATAAATCAACAGTGAAAAGTAATAATGAAATGACATTTTAATTCTCGGAAAGCATCAGCTCCTTAAAGGGCCAAGAAAAGCAGAGAGTCAGGGCTGAAAAGCACCTTAAAAGATTGCCTAGAGCCCCCTTCATCCTCCAAAAAACTATGCCCAGGCTTTTCCTACAATCTCTTTGCTACTTGAAACTCTGTATCATCCAGGCAGCCCAAACTCTTACTAGTCTGCCTGCATTGAAGTTTCACCTAACACATATTACCTAAATCATCCTTTCTGCTGTTCAGGGCTATCACTACTTGTCCTATCAGTGTAGCAGCCTTCT
>VZTU01021204.1:689027-703715 GCA_013400835.1 Zapornia atra
GTTCCAGCTATCCTTAATTTTCCCTTGACAGGAATATAATTTCCCTTTACCAGTGGCAAAACATTATTTCTCTACAGAGAAACAGAAAAGCCTATCAAATGAAACAGTAGAGGTAGGACACTCAGACTACACAAGAACAGGGTACATGGGGAACAATTTGGCACTTGAATGGAAGACTTCAGAGTCAAGTAACCCACAAGGACTGCTCCAGTTCTCTTAGCATACGGAGAAGGGCTCTACTGAGCAAGGAACTTCTCAGAGCATTGCCTTCAATCTCCTTTTTAAAGTGCTATGTTCACATTGGTCTTGTGTTAAATATGCTTTTTCTCTGTACAGAACTGAGTGCTCAGGGGCCTGATCTCAGCTGGCATTTCCAGTTGTCATTTTAGCAAAGCCACAAACTGTAGGTTGATGTTTGATCGCAGCTAGAATCAACTGTTTAGCCTTGGAGAATCCTGTCTTCCACCAGCTGGAAATACCATTTCGGTTATGATACACACAGGGCCCACACTTACAAGACCACTTAAATTCAGACAAAGCAAATATTTACCTCCTTAATAGGCTGATTTTGTTTCTATTTAGTTCTCTCTACAAATTCCAATATAGTTAGTTGGAAAGCAATTTTCTATCTAAACCTTTAAAGCTAGAAACATTACACAACAACAAAATCGGGACGTGGGGGAAAGAAGAGACAATTATTTAAAGAATCCAGTGTGTGATATGGAAAGTCTGTGAATAAACATGCTAATTCTTTCCTGCATTTTTTTTTTTTGCAAAACTCTNCAGGTGTCAGTATCTGGTGGAAAATACACAGAGCAGGTAGCTGTGATTTTTCTAACTTGACATATTCCTGTTTGCTAAGGTTTTTTTTTAATTGGAAATTTCTCTGGTGCAGGAGAGATGTTTTAATCAGGCATCAATCTACAACTTAAAGATATAAGGTGGGAAAAAATGAATTGTGAAACTAAAATACTTCTACATGATAAATTTCCAACTAGGACCATTCAGGGAGAATTTATGAGGAAAGATTTATATATTTAACTACCTTTTTTAAAATTAAGTAATATGTCTTCTGCACATCTTGCTTTTCATTATCACCTAACAAAATAATCTATGGCATATTGTCTGCACATTGTCTCTTATCTTGTTATGTGACTAAGGAGGGCTATGATTTTCAAGACAGGTTTTAAGTAAGATTCAAAAAAAAAAAGAGAAAAGATTCGTTACTCTCCTAATTAGGTCTGGAGAAGACAGGTACATAGATTGCAGCATATTGCATAAGACAATCTTACTTTGGGCAAGAAATCAGTGCTTGACATTCAGAGCTGTTCTTCTCTGTTGAGCTTGTTTTTTAAAATCATTTTGCAAGTAGGGTCTTCCAGAGTAATTTATGGCAAGAAGGTCACATTCAATCTTGGATGGTTTGGAAATTTCTACCAGCACCACCCATATCTTCATCAGTCATAAAGTAGCATTCAGGAACTGCTGCTCTCTTGTTCAGCAGTGTCTCTGCTATCACTAACAAAGTCTCTGTGGCTGGCAAGATATAACCTCACCTTTCCCCACAGTATTTGGGCTCAAGAAAAACTCTTAATCAACATATGTAAAGACAGGCGGCCATAGAGAGGAAATGGAAAAATCGTGTTTCCCAGCTTAGATACAGCCCAAATCTTTTTTTTGACACATGGAATGGCTAGAATATTAAATATGCTCCAGCAACTTTTTGGATTCTGGGATGAAACAATCTGATTATCATAAAAGACAGAGGGGCTGTGGAGCTCCTCGGGCTGTGATCCTGATAAGAGAGCTGCTGCTCTGAGGAAGCCAGACTGCTGTCATAAACTGGATTTCATCAATTCAATTTGAGAAACTAATTTGATTTTTCTCTCTCATGCAAGATAAGATCATGGGAGTGACCTGAAGCTGAACAACAATATAAAAAGTGTAGTCATTTGCTGACAAAAGCCCAGCATAGCTGAGGAAAATGCCAGCTACTAGGGCTGTTATCCCTTTTTCATGCTGTTTTAGTGCCATTGCACATTTCCTACAGCAGATGACAAATGCTGGAACTTATCCAAAGAACCAGACAATGGACATGACCTTCACATCCATGGTTAAGTTAAAATAAGGAAGACCAAAGGCAATGCAACCATACTTCTGGGCAGGTCTGTTTAAATCTTGCATCTCTCCTCCTACCTTTTATCCCTTTAGATCACTTGTTCAGCATCAAGCTCAATATGAGATCTAAGCACAGCCGAAACACGCGAGCACAACTACAAGGAAGTAACAAGAGTACAGAAAGCTACGAGGGCCAACTGAAGCATGGCAGAAGAAAATGCACATCAGATGAAGAGCTCCACGGTTACACATCACCAGAGTAGCAGAAATTAACCAGAGACTAAATGCAGCTCACACCTAGCGTATGGAATACCCAGTGATTTTTTGAAGAGAATTTTCAATCTAGCACACAGCACAACAATCTCTTTAGATAGCACTACATGGATTTAAACTAATCTTGAGATAAAATTCCAAAGGATATGTCTATGTCTTTGGAGTCCATTTCCACAGCCTGCCTTTGAAGTTCTAGAGCCAGACTTCAAAAATATGCGACTATATAAATTCCATCCCTACTTGGGTAGTTTTTCAAACCTTACCTTGCAAGAATTAAATGAAGCTTATGTCTTCAGACTCTCCGGAGCTCTTTTTTAGAGTCAGTATTTCCAAAGCATTTAAGTAATTGAAGATCTTGAGTAACTTAAGGTACACATACTTTGGCAGAACTAGCAGACTTATGAAGCTTAGATTCCATTTGAAAAACCCACCATCTCCACACAACAATTTGTTTTGAACGCTATCAGCAATTTTCTATGGTTAAATTGCCTTGTCAGAAGTAGCAGACTAACTAGCTTTGCAGACAAGGCGCTGCACATATCAATCATTTCAAATTGCTGTGCTAATGTTTCTGCTCAATCTGTGTAACTCATCTCAGCATAAAAGTCTCTCTGTTGGGATGGACTAGGTAACCAGTGCCAGGAAATCATAAATGTTTGTGAAGAAAGATATGTAGATACCCAGGGGCTGAAGTTAATCCTGATGAGATTTGACACATTGACACAGCAGCAAGCTGAGAATATTTTTCTTGCCATTTGTCTATTTGTTCGTAAGAAATACAGCAGCAGCTCTGTTTGCAGATGTGCTTAATTTATTTAGATTTCTTCACCTGTGATAGAGACTTACAGAAAGTTCTTATTTGGAATAATGAGCAGATGAAATAATTCAGCATGGAATAAGCTGTAAATATTGCTCGATTCTCAGGTGACATATAAATGCAAGAGGAGAGAGTGAGCAAGTTCTCACAAAACTAAGCAAATGTATTATTCAGTTCACCTGTTATTTAATTCACCTACTACCATTCCCCACCTCTTCCCAGCAGCTGCTGGGACAAACAGTTCCCTTTGATACACACATGCTTCAGACAGAGCACCACCAGACTGCATTTTATTTTTGAAATGCCTGCTGCTACATACAGAAGAGGTAAACATTTCAGAAGCTTATAAACTGCTAAGGAACCTCAGCTTCCAACTGAAAATCATCAAGATTTGGGCACACAACTGCATGGAAAGATCGGGTTGTTAGGCCCTTCTGTACTACTCAGATGAACTTCAGCTCACAAATTTAAAAGTGTTTGGAAATTGGATTAAGCATTTAACTGCCATTGGCACTTGAAAATTAGGTCCAGGCTCATAGAGTGCAAGACTGAGCAGGACAATAATTTTTCATTACCCCTGTTGTTTCTGCTAGGTTGGGTACTCACCTGGGAACTTGAGTAAAATCCCATTCACTACTTACAGCTTTCCAAATTGCATGCTGCCAATAGGTAGATCTTGTGAAAGAGCTGCAGGACAAAGTATCATCTTTTTCTTCCGTGCAGCATGCACAGCTCCTAAAATCGTCTGGACAGCATGTGACCAGAACACTACTCGCTAGTTTTAGTTGATGCAGAATTTAATTGACAAACTGCTCAATTCCAATTACCTAATTTAATTTAGATATTGTGAGAGATAAGAAAGCCTCTCTAACATTACATCTATAGTAACTTTTCTAATTCATGATTTTGAATGATACCATATTCCATATTGTGAGGCAGGGCACGAACCAAAACAGCATAACTGATGTCAAAGGTAACATAACACATGTTCTAACAAGTCACATGAAAACATAGGGCAGTTCAGATTTTGGGGAAAGAGTTTCTAGCAGTTGTATCAGTTTACATTCCACGTAAGTTTACCTCTATCTCCTACCACACTTACATTCAGTGGTGCTGGTAGAAGGTTGGCAGCTTGCCTGCCTTTCTCTGCCTCTGCCCGGTATCTATCTCTCCCTTCGCTTTTCAGCACAGTGGCTACAGGGTCTCACTGAGCAAGAAAATCATCAGTCTGCTTTGCCAGAACATGATACCTGATTATATGATCAGAAAGATTCAAGTAGTCCACCAGGACATCAAGTTTAAGCCCACCTGAATCTTTCAACAAGCTTCCTCTCAGAAAATAAACTTTGTAATTTGGCAGGGATTACCTCACCTCACTTCAGTCAGTTTGAAGTTAGCTATCCAGTATCGGACAGTGAAACAAGCCTCCCATTAGGAGGTAGTGCTAAAAGGTAACTAATTTCATCCACTTTAGATCTGTTATGCACTAAGAAATATTAATCAGCCACAGAAAGAGTCCAGACAATTAGCTTAGATGATGGGCCTAATACTGGGAGAGATCAGTTTGACCTTCGGTGACTGAAAATGCTCTCGGGTTCCTGCAATATTAGTTGAGACCATCTGGATTATTCTGCTGTCACCACAGGAGAAAATTCATGGGACTCTTCCCAGGGCAAGGAAGAAAGGAGTGTCTCTTCACCTGCACTCCATCTCTTTTCAAGCTGTTCTTCAACACACCTTGATGTAACTCCAGAGTGTACACTGGGAAGAAATGCCCTCTGCAGTGTTCCACTTATCCTGAAAGCTTTTAAAACTCCCCACTGCTTTGGCTGCGCCTTAAATCAGTGGTGCTACTTGCATTAATCATGTTTTTTTTTAACATGCTTTCACAGTAGAAGACACATCTCACATCAGGATCTGAGTTCAGTAAGTCTTGTACCAGTTTCATTGCCAAGTTTCCAGTGCATCAGAATTTCATCATCAAACCTAATGACTTAATCTTACTTGCAATCTAATTTTAAAACATTCTGCATTTCAGAAAACTCAGCTCTTCCCTGGGTAGCTTTTCCCTGTGCCACAAGCCTGGGATGCCTCTCTCCAAGACACAGGAAGTGCATGGCTTTAGCTGCTGCATTCACCCTTCTCCTCCCAGCCATTAATCAAAACAAGGAAAGAGATTCTTGGCAGAAGATCTCCTGAAAAATGAAGACGCACTTCAGTAAGTATGCCTGTGATGAAAGAGGCTATGGGAACTTCCATACCCAATTAAAAATTCAGTGCCTTATAAGGAAGAAATGTACTTGACAAAATTATGGAAATCATTCAGGCAAGTTTCCACAGATCAGAGTTATTACTAAACGTTAATGACTTATTATTATTGCCTGGCTTAAGTTGCAATACACTACTTGCATTGTAATCGCTTGCCTACGAAATATGTTGTGAGAGAGATCACCGCATGCTACCAAGATCAGCTCTGCTGTGTCTCCATGCAATTACAAAAAAGGGCTTCGCGGACTCTAAACTTGTCAAGTTGATTTTACAATGGGCATAGGCAGCTGCCCACATCAAAGAGGCAGGCCTTACATGTAAGACAAAACAGATGGCACTGACAGACACAAAAATATTCTACGTAAATCCTAATCAGAAACTTCCCGACATCAAATCAGTTCTCTTCACACTTTGAATGTGACAGCAGAATCAGTCTGGTTTTGGTCTCTCTTTTCAATATTTTAATGCAGATAATCCTAACAGTAGAGCATTAACTACTGTACAATAAAGTATACACTAGCAGTCTAGATAACCTAAGGACAGGAAAAGCTGGCTTCAAGGGAAAAGACAGGTATTTGCATTAGCTTCATCTGGGACAAGATTCCAATTCAGTATTGAACACATCACACCTCAGAATTCAAGCCTTGTCATAAACATCTTCTACTCAGGTTTGGGTAACTTCACTCCACTATACTCAGAATATCTAAAATGAGCAGGAACAAATACAGGATAGCTACGAAGCTATTATATAATGTTGCTATATAAAGCAGGTATGCTGCTTAGAAGAGTTTAGAAAGCTTGGCCTATTGCCCAATGTTTGAGTGAAACAACATAACCTGCTTCACCCATAACAGGAGTCAACAGAATTTTGCAGCTCTTGAATAAAAATCATGCAAAGTGCTGCAAGAAACATCTCATTGAACAACAAGGACAATGAAAATAGTTCCATTTTGACCTCCATTGAAAAAATCAGTTTTATCAAAGCACCATACACCAAGTAGGCCAGTTCCTTGTGTCCTATGTGAATGTCCTAACTTACAAACCTAGAGCCTCAACTATTTCAGCTTCTCTCTCTCAGGCCCAGTAACATTTACACAAAGCTTAGTGATGGTTTTATAGGACAGACAGCCGAGAGCGTCACACAGCATAACTTTGTACATTGATTTTCAAGAGGAAGCAGAAAGAAGGAAGAATTTCTAGTTCTGGCTCTGAACCATGTAAACTGGAGCCCTAAATCCTACCTTGCACAGTGAAGAGAAGTATCCCAGCTGTTGAGATATTCCATGTTCAGGCATCAAAAAGAACAGATTTTTCCACCACACTCTGGGGAATGGTGCAAACCCCCAGTGTGAATTTTAACATTTCCAAAATCAACTTTTTTTGATTGAACAAGCTTTATTAACATTTTCAGATACCTCAAAACTAAACAGAAGTAAAAAGAACTTATTAAGAGCAGTGTTCAATTCTACATTAAGCAGCCTGATGTTTTCTTTTCTGAGCAGTTCCGCTGCTTCCAAAAGGGGTCAATTTTCTTGCTAGGGCAAGATGCTATTATTTTCATTCCTTTTGAACAACTGTCCAATCACATCACAAATAATACACACACAATTTTAGACACCTTGCATCTCTGTATCTTTAAGAAAAACTACAGAGAAAACTCATTCTTTTCTATATAACTAGAAATCTGTGCTTTGCCAATGGATCCTCCCTGCCAGTGGAGCCAAGAGAAAGTGATGATGCTTGTGTACATACTTCAAAAATCATTATCAAGAGCTTTCAAAGCACATGGTGGGGAGAACAACTGAAGCAATTGAACACTAAGGATCTGCTATTGAAATACCTAAGAAAGCCCTTACTGATATTGGCAGTGGGGCTTTTGGGGTCAGTTGTCAGTCAGGAATCCAGAACTTCATTAGGACTAAACTTGAAAGAAAAATTAAGTTTTTCACCTTCTCCACTGACAATAATGAAAGCTTTTTTCCTCCCTGTTCCCATTCAAGTATGTAGCAGTTAACAGGTGGTTTTCTTTCCTAATTATCCTTGTAAAACACTTTTACAGGATAATTTATTTGGCATTGTCTGGCAGTTGAATAGCACTTTTTGATTCCTTTTCATCTGTTCCATCTATAGTATTAGATTATAAAAGTATCTTTAAGGAGTATTTTCACCAGTTTTTCTCAGCATTTTTAGATATAACCTATAACAAAGTAAACAATAAGGGAGCCATTGATTATAGCACCAACAACATCTCCATGAAGAAGTGATAATAATGTAACAAACTGACCAAAGGTCAAAATTGACAGGACTGGCTCTGATGTACCAAAGCATGCCCAACCTTGAAAGGATTCTTGAGCAAATAGCATTCAAATGCAAATTTGCCAGTTAAACTGCTTTGGAAGCAAACAGAAAATCCCAAGCAACAGCCTAAACAAGGAGAAAGGGATCAAATCAAGACAGAGTGAAGAAACTGAAACATCTGAAGAGAAGGTGTTAGGTACCCATCTCACTTTGGCCTGTTGCTCTTGGATCCTGTTGCAGCAAGGTGAATGTGTACTGCTGCTATCAATCTGAAAATATTATATCCTAAAATCTGAAGCACTATGGATATCTTGGGAGAAGCAAGAAGGAGGAAGTTCTGGAAGGACATACAATCTTGATTTTACTTCTCAGAGCACATAAGATTATGCAACCCTTTATACATCCAAAGCACAACTCCTTTCACATCAGCTGTAAAAATTGCTGACCTCCTGGCATATTAATGCAGGCTACAAGGCATGCTGAATTAATAAAAAGTCTGCTAAGAAATATTATATTACAGCTAAATCCAAATGCACGCAAACCTGCATAGTGGCATCACTAAACCCCGCAGTGGTGCATCAACCAGCCTCTACTTTGAGCAAGGCCTTCAACAAACAAATGTGGAGCCCAGGCATCCGTGCGTCTACTGATACCAGATGAGTTAACGCTTGCTTGGTGGGAAGCTAATGGGACAGAAGTCTCTTTCTGGTTTAAGGGTATGCTTATCTCTTCACTCATGAAAATTAACGCTGCAGCTCCGTCAGTGTGTGAACCTACCAAGAGGTGGCACTGGAAGGACACACTTTGGAAGGAACCAGGCAAATTTCTGCCTCAGGAAATGGTGGTGAGAATCAGCTTGCACATGGAAAACCTCTGGAAGTGCCCATGCTTCACCTCTTTCAACAGGTAACCGAAGGCAGTATTTCTACGTAGTTCTGCAAGCTCATCACACTACACCTACTTGCACAAAACAGCACACACATGTACACAAAAAAACATAGGATTCTTTTGGTTTTGAACACAGGGAAACACTAGAAAGCACTAAGTTAACTTAGATCACCCAAAAAATAGGGACTATTTTCCTATTTTTTTAAGCACTGCTAATGAATTGAAAAGAACAAAGCCACTAGCAAATATAGTTCAAGGCTGCTATTAACCTTACAACTCTCAACAAATCTCTGACAATTTCTAAGACCACCATGAAAAACAGGCTTGCTTTTAGTGAGCTTAAATATACCACACAGGGAACCAACGTCTCTCACTGAGAAATTTTAGCAAGGTACAAACAGCAGAAGAAAGGAAAAAACCCACCTGCAAATCACATCACTAGAAGAGTACCCGTGATGTTACATATGGCAGGGCACCCATACTTGTAGTGTGTGTAGCTGTATACATGCATTTACACATACACCTATGCACAAATCTATACATTACCTAAAATAAATTTTATAGACTTTCCCAGTGATATATTTCAACAGTATCCATGAATTAACTTATTGGAAATTTGTATTCTATGGGAATTTTCAGGGTCAAGTTTTTCTTTTCAGATGGTAAAGAAGAGCTCTTATTCTAGTCTCTCTCCCTCCATCCTTCCTCAGATTTTCCACCAAAGGAAAACAATATTCCCTGGTTAGCCTGTTTTTTTGTTATCCGTTCCAACAAAACAATTTATCACAACATATTTAAGTTCCAAGGATGAGAGAATTTATGTACATACTTCCATTGACTGTAAATGAACAAGCGGCCACAGTTAATGAATCTACACATAAGTAAATCTAAGTCTGTATATTTGCATGACTAGAGTCTAAAATCAGGTTACACGAGACAAAAATTTGTCTATGTACAATCTGATGACATATGATGGCTTCTATGTGTACAGCACTCGAAGTATATTGAATAGTCTATCTCTGACAAAAGGTTCTGTGTGTTGACTTGTGTACAATGGCCCAGTCAATCCCCAGACTTATTACAAGATAGAAGTAAAAATACTTGTTTTAACTGACATTTCCATAAAGTTGGTCATTCATTTTCATCACAAGGAAAAGGTTGCAACAGCAGTTACAGGTGTTTACTGAATATTGAGCAACTCTGAAGTCTTTAAGTGACTGCATAGTTTGACAATTCATCATAATCAAGAAGTAATTCAATTACTAGATAACTTAATTGTGAATACTAACATATCATAATTGCAATGGCACAGTTTTGAGTTGACACAAGTTCATTATAATCTATGCCTAAAATGTCAAAGCACACCTAAGTCTTGCTTACTGTCACTGGGCAGGACACCAGTTCTGTTGCTGGGTTTATTCACTTGGGGAAGGAGGATGGTTTGTTGTTTTTTTCTTCCAATGGACATCACAATGGAAAAAAAAGAAAATAAAATTAAGGCCCAGTGCAAAAAGATTAAGTGCTTCAGAAGTATCAGTATGACAAAGAGATGAAAGCTCTCATTTCTTTCGTCTTTACAAAGGCAAAAATATACCTGAGAAACAAGTTGAACTCACCAATTTGTTGCAACAAAATGTTATCAGAGTCTGTCACATTTCAATTATCTGTGTAATCAAATCATAAACGAAAATCACACAGCATTCAAAATATCTCTAATGTTCCAAGTCAAAATATATTCTTTACAGAGAGAGGTAACTCACATCGTTATGCTTCAAATTGATTACCACAAACTGCACCTATAATTAGATCTAACTAATGCAATTTAAGGAAGAGAAAACTAATATTTGAAACTAAACACTGTAAGTAATCTTGTTGCCTTCCAGTCAGTTACCAAGCAGAAAATGTACTGTCTCACTAATTTATTATTAGAAACATCAGACTCTTAATCTATTCTAAGGACATAACTATGTTTTAAAGTAATATTTCCCAGCTGTGTTTCAAAGCAACAAGCTTGCTGGATTTTTGCTCCAGTAAGAACTGAAGAATTCCTCCACTATTACTATAAAAGGATGAACCAGAAGAGGTAGAATAGAAGCCAGCTGAAGACTTGCAGCATAGCTAATGAACACTATGCCATTTTTAGGTGCCTAAACACTTGATTCATAGTGGAAACTAAACCAAAATAGAACCATGAATTAAAAAATAAGAAAAAAGAGAGGGGAACATCTTTGTAAAGATTCAAGTGACAGGTACTATATAACCAAAGCAACATTTTGCATCATTTCAGCTAACATCTCTTTTTTTCGATCCTCCAACTAATTGTTGCACTATCCAGACAGGATGCACAAACATGCAAGAAGAATTCCATGACAATTCCCTCCATGAAGTCTTTGGGATTCTCAGATGATCATTTATATAATTAGGCCTTTACCCATCACAGCTTTTCCTTTCTACAGCAGGCATTATGGGTTCCACTACCTTCATGCTAACTTTACCTTATGGTTTTAATAACCCAATAGGTTAACAATAGTACCACATGTTAACTGTTGAGACACCACAACATCCTTTTCTCCATCCAAAATAGCTCCAGTGTGAGTATCTCATGCCTTCTAGCATCCCTAGCTGAAGGATCAGGCACAAATATTTTCTATAATCTACTTAAGTAGAAGGACGGTGTTTCCCCACCACTACACTAAGAGAATCATGGTACTCTCCAGTCCTAAGTGTGAAGGTTTCCTCCTCCACTTAGCCACCTCACAAACTATGCAGAATGCTCTCCTCATTGTGCACATATCCTCTCTCAGCTATGCCAGGAACAGTGGCTGAACGAGGAATCACTCTGTTCTCTGAGCAGCAGCTGCTGTTGATACTCCCTGCTGCCCCCCAAGGGCTATATTTCGTGACAAAACACAACCCAAGGCACCAAGGTAAATAGAGATACTTTAAACTGCAGCTCTCTGAAGCAGCAGTATGTGAAATTTCAGCACAACCTCGAGAGTGGTACAATTCACGTATCAAGCACTGCTCAAGCCTATCCCCCAACTCATGATTTCCTTCCAATCATACAGGAGTCATACTCATGCTTTCTGCACATTAACAACATGGGGTTTATCTCACTCACTGCTACAAGATATCAACACTATGCTCCTTCCCACACTCTAGAAATTGTGAACATCTCCGTCTAGTTGCCCAGAGCCAGAGAAGAGTGACTTAAATATTATGTACCACACATTACCATGGCAAAAATATAGCCTAACAGAGAGACAGAAGCAGGTGTGTCCTGCACTTCAGACCGACCCTGGGAAATCTTAAGTAACAGAACTTGGTAAAGCTACGAGTCTTCTGAATCAAGACCACAGTATTATACTATCATTGCACACCAAAACAGTCTTACCATGCTGGCTCCAAAAGATATTTGTTCTCTAGAACTAAGCATCTCCAGCTCAGGAACATCGCAAGCCTCCACTACAATCTTCCAGATAATTTGCTGTGCTATTCTGCTCCTTGCTAGCAGGTGAGTCTGAGGTACTGTGGTTTCCAAGGTAATTTGTAAGCTGAAGGCCTCACATGTGCAAGCAGGTATACCAGTCATTTAAACCTACCTTATTTATCCCAATTTTTAATCCCTGAAACACAAGCCCACTATGCAACACTTTGTAGTGAGCATGACTCAACAACCTGTAAGGAAATTGTCCGAGAACACTGACATCTACAAAGGCCACTGAACAGCATCTTCTGGAAATTAACTTACCAGCATGACTAATCAAAACTCTTGACATCACACTGAAGTACATTGATTCCTGGTTTTGTCACTATTTATAAACAGCAGCAGTATTCTGAGAGGTATGTTCACAATCTTCATTTCATGATTAGTGCTGCATGCAGACCCATCTTCCCACACAGTGAGAAATGGAAGAGGAAACCTTGTTATAAAGATGACTGTCATATAAATAGTTCTGAGCTCTTGTAAAGGCACAGAGATCATTTTAAAAGCCAGTTTTACAACATCGATAGAAAAAGCTATATTTTTCTACATGGAGGTCTGAATTCCATGAAATTTAACAGGAAGCAAAACTGTTGACATGATTTCTAATTTCTTCCTTAATGTCAAGTGTCCAAAAGACCCACTTTTAACAAGTGATCTGAATTTAGGAGTGGGGCAAACCATTCACAATTACAATTCTTCCCCCTTGCACACATATGATCTGATCCAGCATTCAGACATTTTCTGAAGGAACTTCATGTTCCCTTTTTACTTTGCAAGGGCAAACACCTGACTATTCAAAAAGGAAAACAACTGAGATAGGCAGCAGCAATTCTGCAACCTTTACTGCAAGCTGGGCTTCAGCAGTTTTCCTCAACCAACCTATAATTTCACATAGTGCACCAGCAGCTCTGAGTGAACGCCTGTCTGCTATTAGACCCAAATCTGTCAGACCCAAGCCTGCCAATTGAAGTGTGAGCCTCTATTATGCAGAGCTTTAAGACCAGAGAGGCTGACAAACGAGAGCATGTATGTTTATGTGCACATGTGCATACATGTGAGACACAGATTCACCCTCTGTGCTGTAAATTCAGAACTGGGCAAACCGTGAATGAAAACCACATATGTGAGAATAAATTATGAAGCATTAAAAAGGTATCTTTAGCCATCTTTTGGTTCAAGACATCTAAAAGTTGCATGTTTAGTACAAGTTCATGTTTCTACTAATATAAAAAGAACCTTCAAGAGAGGAGAATACAAGAATACCTTTTTGACTAAAATTCAGCATCTACAAGGACCAAAGCATACCATTAAGCATCTCTGTACAACAGGTAAGTCCATTGGCTCTCTGTGTCCCATGGCAGGAAGTCATGCTCATTGCTGTCTGGCCTAAGCAGCTACTGAAGGAAGTACTCAGCAGCTGCCAACTGTTTTTCTGCTGTACTGAGTTCACCCAAGATAAGAGGTGTGAGAAGCTGTAGGTGCACCCACAAGCTATTAAAAGGATATAGAAATAAATATTAAAATAACCCATAAAATCTCATTTGTCTATCAGAGTAGAACCAACAGAACACAAACACATTACTTTTCACATGCTTCACATCTTATTGCAGAGATGACCAGAGAGATATGTGAAAGAATTCATACCAAGTGGTGCTTTTTAGCAACTCAACCCACTCTGAAAAGATGCTTATTCACACTTGGTGTACACACAGGAACTAAGATCTTACAGGAATTTAGCCACAATTATAACTTGTATGATTTTGGGGTCATGTCCCCTCCTCCAAATCTCCCTTGTTCTACCACAAGAATAACTTGGCATCACACACTGATACACAGAATACAATCATAATACTGCGGAATAAGAAAATATAACCTTATTATATAAATGAGATGCAGAGGGAAAGCAGTGGAAGTATCCTCTGGGAGAAAGTAAATTGGCATAAAAAATGGAAAAACTACTGAGGATTCTTATTGTTCCACTAATTCATTTTGTGAGGTTATCATTGAAATTCTCAGAAACTGCAATTTGTCAGACTTAATGCACTTTGCCAATTGGGTGAGTGAATTGACCTTAACCTAACTGAAGGTCACCACTCAAAAAAACCCCACACAAAACCAGAGAATGCAATAAGGAATTATATGCAGAGAAGAAAAGACAGATGTAGTGAAATTAGCATTATACTTTTATAGCTCCCATGTTGACACTCAACAGCTGATGTTGAGTTTTAGTCGACACATCATTGGTTTGTTAATAGCAGCAGTCATAAAAGTCCTAATGAAGCCCCATGTGCACCCTGACCACACAAACTAAAATCCTCTATTCTTGTTTCAGTACCTTGAAAAAAGTCACATCTTTCCTGTATGCTCCAATATTTAATTATTATTTTGTTGGGGATGTGGGGGGATGGTTAGGTTCCTGTTTTGTTCCCGTCTTTCTGTCACTACCCTTCATATTCAGTATTCTGACATCATGAACTCTCAAGAGTCAACATGTAAAAGCTCTCAAACTTGATTGTCAAAATACTGAAACAATTTCCTT